>JASDQU010102347.1:112272-140026 GCA_032191745.1 Picea mariana
TATTTTTTAATTTTTTTGAACTTAATCTTCCTAACATTTTTTTCCTTTTGTTTAATTAAAATCAAAAACCAAAAGTACCCTTTTGAAAAGAAAAGATCTATGGAGTGGAGTGCACACATTTTTATTTTTTATTTTTTCATTTTGTAGATTTTATGCTACTTATTTTTCTTCAAGAGCCTTACATCATTACATAGAGAATTCAATGAGGAACCCACTCACATCAACTTCACCACTTGACATGATAGAGATAAATAAGTTTCACCCCTACAAGTTATGTTTGCGGAAAATACTATAGAAGGAGTCTAGGAATCTAGGTTTTTAAGCCCTTGATCGATCTATATAGCTCTATCAAGAGTTATTGAAAACTCAATCAATTGATTAATTCAAAGTTTTAAAATACCTCAGTTGAAGGTTTATCAAACCCTCGATCTAGATCTCACTAGGTTAAATCTAATTATTTGATCGAGGTTCTATGTCAAAATTATATAAAAATATGTCAACCAAGGAAATACCTAGATCGAGGTTTCGTGAAAAGATTATAAAATAATATACTTTTATCAATCAAATACCTTGATTGAGGTATTGATATAACTTAAAAACACCAAAATTTAACAAATCTTCACATGCAACAAAATAAAAAGAAAAAAACCCTTTGCACGACTCAACTATCAACTCACCTAGTTATTGTGTGTGGAAAAGCAAGGAAGTAATATTGTGTCATTCTAATAATAAACCACATTATAATCATCGATTATGATGGTGAATCTAAGAAACCACAAAATGATATATTATTGTGAGTGGGTTGATGAAGATGAAGTGTAGGAGAAGGATAGAGAGATGATGAGATAAAAACAAGTAGAATTGAGAGAACACAAGGAAGAAAATGTTGATCAACCCATTGTCCAACCTACATGGATTGGTAAAAAACAAAAATTTAAAGAAAGCAATAAAGTTGTTGGGTTTTCAAGATGCTAAACAAGCAAAGGCACATGAGAATTTATCAGAAAATGTAGCAAAAGCGTTTTATTCATTTGGAAAATGAAGAAAACCCAATATCAAAGTTTCTCATAGGGAAATTATAATTATTCTTGTGGCACCAGGGACATAAGTTGAATCACGACGACAATTGCAAAATTGCTCCATGTTTTAATGAGAATGTTACAAAGGCATATTAATTCAGTGTCCATAAAGATGAAAATGATGAAGCTACTTGTTGGGGTCTTATTTGTAGGTAGCGTTATTGAGATAGAATTATAGAAGGAGATAGAGAGAAGGTGGAAGAGTTTTAAGAAACCCATTCTCATGCTATAACAAATTGGAAGAATTTTTTTGGAGTGGTACTTATCCGAAAGAAAATTATGATGCATATTCTAATCATGTTATGGAAATGATGGAAGTTGATTTGTTTGAGGAATTTGAAGAAGGAAATCCTCGTGTCAAGATTTCCATTACCATATTTGATAAATTTAAACCATGGTATATTAGTCCCAACATAGTTTACGACACTTGTTGTTGTAGATACCATGTTGAATCTCATCTCTATTATGGCACATTTGGTATATTTCTACAAAATGAAATAGCAAGGTTACCCTCCTCCTTCCACAATGCATGTGTTATGATCCAAATATTTAAGACATCATTATAAACCATGATTACACACCATGTACACCAATGTGAGTGTGGAGCACAACTCCAATATAGATCTAAGAGATAAGTTACACAATAACTCCTTAAACAATAAGAGAATCTCCTATAAATAACCAAATACATTCATACATCACAATTCACATGTCCACAGTAATAAATGCATGATCTCTATATATACCTATTCACAAACTACATACGAGGCCCATTTACTATTAGGCTAACCCTATTACATATATATTTATAGATTACATGTACATTTCTCCCCATGCATGCCCCTTTTTAGGATCATATCATATACATTTAACCCCATATATGCCCCTTGGGGTCATAACAACATGGTTTTGTTTCAATGATAATATGTAGAAGCAATACAAAAGATGTGATTTTCAATTTAACATGTGTAGGTGGAAGAATATGCCTTGAATGTGATATTTCGAAGTTGTTCAATAGGAATTTTCCTGTGGCTCCTACACACCCTAGATTGTCATATATATTGGTCACATGGAGGAGATATGAGTATGTTAACATTAATCCATCCTCTTCATTCGGTGTGGCCTCTAAGAAGATTGACCTTGTTGAGGAAAACATCCATGTTTCAAAATTCATGGGAAAGTTTTAAAACCATATTTATAAATATATCAAACACTCTCACATGTCTAGATGGAAAGATTCCAAATTCAAACAATTCTTTATTTTTGTTTACTAATAGCTCTTGCTTGTCTTTTTATGTGATTTTTGTGTAGATTACTTAAAGAAGAAGCGAATACCAACCTTAGTTGGTAGTTAGGAGGTTTAAGGATACTTTAGGATAGCTCTCAGAACCAAATTTCATTGTTGGTTGGAGTTGTCTTGCTTCTCTTCTTTTCTTGTTCTTTTATTTGCCAAATTTTTTGTTATTGGTTATTGTTTTCTTGAACAAGTTAATTTGCTATTTTTTGTTAGTTTACCCTTCTCGGACCTCCATTTTCATTGGATATTTTACTACTTGTAAATTGATATTTTTGTTATCTTTATCTTCATATTTTACTTAAAAATGTAATAAAAAGTTTTTCTTACCTATTAGGAAATTGAGCAATTACCCTAGGTACTTCTCATAAGTGATAAGGAACCATATAAGGAGTTTTTTGAGGCAAACATTAATGTAGATAAGAAAACCAACAAAAAACTAACAACCATGTAAAAACCATCCCATGCTCATATTTTTCAGTTTCTTTGAGATTATTTAGTTTTCATAATTACTCACACACGTCAATGTTATCTTAGCACTAAAATTCAAGATGAGAAAACTTTTATTTTCATCATTTTTAGCTCACTGCAACTAGTATTAGTTTTATTGCTATATATCATTGTAGTTTTATTTATTGATGATTAAATATTCTCCATCCCTCTAACTAGGGAACCATTTGAAGCTCCTTATGCACATGGAATTTATGCAGCCCACAAATAGCTTCAATCATATCCCTTTAGGATACATAGTATAGTTTGATTTCATTTTATTTATTTAAACTTCATAAGTGTTATGATACCTAAGAGGAATTCTAATGCAAAGTAACTCCATTATTGGGTGATGATTGGGTTTCCTTGCCATCATAGCTATTGCAATCAATGTCAAGTTTAGTAAGGAGGGTGAACTATTAATATGGTTTAGTTTACATAATATCGTTTAGTTTACATTTTTGTGTTAATTTTATCTCTTCAGGTTGCTTCCCCTAAAGATATTGCAATTAAAATAAAATAAAACATGGCATAAATCACGTTAAAAAATAAAAAACAAAGTAGCAATCCATCCCACTACACAAAAAAGGAGGTAGTTTCATTTTCTATTGACCAAGAAACATCTTTGTGAAAGAAAAACACAATCTCACCACGTGAATGGCTTAGTATTTATTTTAATGTTGCATTGCCAATTTATAGAATCTTAAGTGTCAAAGAAAGGGAATCCCCCTGAGGGGCCCCTCGTAAAATATCTCTTCTTCGTATCAATTGAATGGAATTTTTCCAAGTTGGTCTTATTTCATAATCTAGTGGTTTCAAACATTGAATTGTTTATCTTGGATATGAATATTCTTCTTCTTCAGTAAGATTAAATAAAAATCCATCAAGGGAGTCTTGATTGTATTCCTTAACACATGTATCCTTCTTCCATCAAGGTGAATTTAAGAGCTTGAAATAACTAGTGACAATAAGGGGCCACCCCCTCCTTTTTTGAATTCCATGGGGCCCTCATTTGTTTGACCAAGTGGTGTGTGTTCACTCAATCTTATTATACCAAACATATCATGTTGTAAGACAAAAGATTTAAACATGAATAGGAGTACCTTAAAAATGGTGTGGTATCATTGATTATATTATTAACTAAGATAATATATTATAAAAATTACATAGTTAATGTGTCAACCTACTGTCAGCCCACCCAAAAACTACTAAACTATTTGAAACAATTAAATAAAGGGTTTTCTTAAAATCTTCATTTTCAGAAATTCAATTTCTAGCTCTTAATTTGATCCGAAAATGATGTTAGTGTCGATTATTTGGGTTGGTTTTAATTGATGTCAACCCTTGAAGAAATCCTGGTAGCACAAAGATTTGGGTAATGGACCCAAGTTTGTTTGACGTATAATGGTATGAGTTTTAATATATTCTAAGGTATGACTATTCTAGATGGACAATACATGTCATGCCATTTTCGATGATATGTGCAACGTCACATAACTCCTCACGGTTAGAGAGTTATGGCCATATGAAGTTGAAGAACCCTCATGAGTGATCTAAAAGCCCCAAAAGGTCAAAGTAGTCAAAGTGGTTGCAAAGAATAAATTATTTAAATAATAAAGTGAAGTGATGAGTGTACTATAAGTCAAAGTGGATACAAAAGAAATTATTTAAATAATTTCTTTTGTATCCACTTTGACTTATAGTACACTCATCACTTTGNAAGTGGACAAGTGGTTAGAAGTGGGTTATCCCTAAAATAAGGAAAGTGGTTTAAGATGGTTAGAAGGTAACCCCTTGAGGAAGCTACATAAAAGTATAAATAAGAAGCAAGGGTCTATCATTTAATCACACTTGAGTATATTGAATATCTATAAGTGACTGAGGTAAGAAAAAGATATCTAAGAAAAATTTCAAAGGGAAGGTGAAGTAAAGAAGGCCAAAATTCAAGGGAGGATAAATTATTTTGATGTTTCTCTCTAAGGTATGTTATTTACAGGTCATCTCACCATTTTAGCACAGAGACTGGACTATCTAGGGATCCCGTTCAGATGCTCCGTTTGCCGAAGAACCAGACACCTGAGACGGGAATGCTTCAAATACCCTCCCACTGAATCAGAGGCTGAACTGTCGGAGGAGGTAGGCTTCAACGACTTTGACACACAATCAGATGTATCTGTAGGGGACTCTCCACAACAACGAGCTTTGGAAATGGATTCACTAGACGACTCTTTGGTAAGCAAGATAAAACTTCTCTGCCCCTCGCTGTATAAAACTCTATCTGCTTGGGAGAGACTCTCCATTAACACTCTGTTTACAAACTCTTTGCAACCGGCTTCTCCTAGTGACCCCACAGACACTCCAAAGCCGCTTGAAATACCCCAGCCAGCTACCTTGAAACCACAAACAGAGATGCTTGTGCCCACCTCAACCCACTCCTCTCCTCCCTTGCAAAATGCCTTCCCCCTCATAGACCCCACCTTCACACAACCCCTTATCGATTCAAATCCCCCGAAAATTGAACCCCCAGGTTACACTGAACAACCAATTTCGGCTCAGGACCTGCCTCCCCTCTACCTTTTGATTCCCTTCTCATACCACTGTACCTTGGAAAGCTCCTCACCACACACCCGACTTCTATTGACAATAATCCATCATCCTCGGGAGTGAAAAAGCACACAGCTACAGCCCCCTCTTGGTCCAGAGGATTGGGCTCAGAAATCTCACCCCTCAAAACACGCAGCGCGAGGAAAAAGGAAAGCTTGGAGGCACTAAGATCAGCCTCACAACCTACTGAACACACCAACCGGGCACTTAGAGGAGTAAAAGCCCAAGCACGGGCAAAATCATGATACTTATTTCTCTCAACATCAGAGGGGTGGGAGGACTCCTGAAAAAAGCCTCCATGAGACGTCTTCTCGACAAATACAGACCGACAATCGTCTTCCTACAAGAAACAATGGTTGAAGCTGAAGTGACAAGAAATTTTCTTACAACACTCAGACCCGACTGGATGGTCTATGCGGCTAGCTCCTTGGGAATCTCTGGCGGCCTCTTGGCGACCTAGGACCCTGTTCATTTTGATTTGACTCCTCTTCTGAGTCCGGGAGGAATCCTTCTCACCGGCACCTGTTATGAACTCAACTCCTCCATAAAATTTCTCAATAAATATGGCCCCTGTCTGAACCGCAGACTTTTCTGGGAAAAGCTCGATCACCTGGGCCTGCTGGCTACTAAAAACCTCATTATTGGGGGCAATTTGAACTTCACGCTGAACTCAGCGGAGATCTGGGGCGACAATGCGAGACTTGATTCACTAGCAAGCCTCTTCACTTCACTACTCACAAAAAATTCTTTAGTGGACTTGGCTCCAGCTGATTTACTCCCCACCTGGTGTAATGGAAGATCAGACGCCCACAGAATTGAAAAATGACTAGATCATTTTTTAATTTCAGAAGACTTGCTATCTCCTTTGCTCATGGCCCGGGCCTAGATCGACTTGCCATACCTATCCGACCATACCCCAATCTGCCTCCAGCTTGGACAAGCAAAATTGGGGACGAGCTACCCGTTTAAGCTCAACACGGCCTAGCTGCTGGAGCCCTCTTTCGACGTTTTAGTCAAAAAAGACTGGACCGACGCCTCCCATTTGATACTAGGGGATGCATAGGGTAACCTACTCAGAAAATTAAAGTATCTAAGAGTGCTCACAATTGACTGGCTGAAAGCAAAAAAAGCACAGGAAACTGCTATTTTAAATAGAATTGAAAATCAACTTTCTTTTTTATACAGACAAAGGGCTTGCAACGACCAGCGAACGGATAATGGAGAAAAAATAAATTCACTAGAGACAAACAGACTCCACATTCTTCAGGCTGAAGAGAATAGATGGCGACTTAAGAGTAGAGCGCTCTGGCTCTCCAGTGGTGACAACAATACCCGGTATTTCCATCGTTTTTCCAACCAGCACAGAAATAAAAAAATACATTTGGGATATTGAGGCAGAGGATGGAAGTACTGCTCTCCAGACAGAAGACATAAAACAAGAGGCTCACAAACATTACAAGAATTTTTTTAAAGAAGAGGCGCACCTCTCCATTCAGAACCAAATCAAATTAGCCAAACTCTTTCCACAGATGATCACTGAGGATGAGGCGAGAGCTATGGAAGCTCCCTGCACAATAGAGGAATTATACCAGGTATTAAAAGGATTCAAAAAAGAAAAAAGTCTCGGTCCCGATGGATGGACCGTAGAACTCTACATCCATTATTTCGACTTAATGGGCCAAGATCTACTGGCAGCAGTTGAGGATTCAAGGATCAGAGGAACGGTCAACAAACAATTAAATAGCACATTTATTGTCCTAATTCCAAAAAAAAACCACCCCCGACGGTTCTCGGATTACCGACCAATCTCGCTTTGTAATCTCAGCTACAAGATCATCACCAAAATCATCGCCAACAGGATTCGCCCTCATCTTTCCCGGTCACTGGCAGCGGAGCAACTTGGCTTTCTCAAGGGAAGTCAAATCCTCGATGCAATAGGCACTGTACAAGAGTGCTTACACAACATCAAATCAAAACATGTGTCGGCAATCCTCTTAAAACTGGACCTCAAGCAGGCTTTTGACTATGTAAACTGGAACTTCCTACACCTCATACTTCTCCAGTGTGGATTTGGGGCAGCCACTACAAAGTGGATAATGGGATGCATAACCACAGCCACCCTGGAAGTTTTAATAAATGGCGAGGCTACAAAAGCATTCCATAGCGAACGAGGACTCCGACAGGGATGCCCCCTCTCACCCCTTCTTTTTATTCTGGTCTTAGAATGCCTCAGTATATTGTTAAAAAAAAGTAAATTAGCTGGCTCGCTTATGGGAATCAGAGCTTCTAGACTGACCCAAATTTTACATCTGCTCTTCGTAGATGACGTTATTATTATGACATCGGACTCTTTGTTTGAGTGGACATAAATTTTTAATGTGATAAAAGTTTTCTTCTCTATTACAGGCCTAAAAATAAATTTTCAGAAGTCTTTGTTCTTGGCTACAGGTGCAAAGGATGATTTCCTATCTGAGTTAAAAACTCTTTATAGCATTGATTTTCGAGACCTAGAGGCAAGCTTCAACTATCTTGGTTACCTTATCAAAACTTCTAGCTACAAAGCAAAGGACTCGTGCTAGTTATATGAATTATTTGAACGCAGAATTCAACACTGGTGTAACAGATGTTTATCCTTGGGCGGCAGATATATTTTGATAAAGGCAGTTCTTGAAAGCCTCCCAGTGTATTGGATGGCTCTGGCACACATCCCTCAATCGGTGCTAATAAAGCTTCGCAAGATGATCTTTTCCTTCCTTTGCAAAGGTAGCAAACAATTTAGAGGCAGCCATCTTTGTAGGTGGGAAACCCTCTCAAAGCCAAAAGTCCTTGGAGGCTGGGGCCTGAGAAATCTGCACCTCACCTATCTTGCTCTCTCGGCAAACACCCTTTGGCGTATCTTGATGGTACCAGGCATACTAAACAACTTTATTATGGAAAAATATCTATCTCACTTGCCGGTTCATTATTGGCTCAGAACCGCCACCATCTCTCCACCAGGTGGCTCACAAACATGGAAGCACCTTCTAAAGTCGCTGTCGATTCTCCTACACTGGATAGCATGGCTGCCCGGAAATGGTACTGCTATTGAAATAGGTAAAGATGACATCCTTGGATTGGGAAATAAATCTCTGCTCTCTCCTAGACTGTTGGATTGCTTACATAACTTAGGCTTACACTATATTTTTCATTTAAAAGCACCGCTCAGCAGCAGATCACTAGGCGAATCCTGGATCACTAGCTCCACGCTGAATCTTGACAGAGAACTCTCGGTTGAATGGAAAATCTACACACTTCACCTAAAAGAAGCTAGAATCCGCTTACAGGAGTGACTAGACACTCTAATCTGGACAGGAGGCGATAAATCGGGAGTCATATCAGTCCGAAATATCTACAAAGCTTTGATAGAGGAGATTTGGCACACCCGAGAACAGACCTGGCGCATCCGCATGTGGAAGTGAAATTTTCCACTGAAACTAAAACTCTTTACTTGGTTATTGACAGAGAATAAAATCTTGGTTTGGGACATCCTACAGCGCAGGGGTTGGTCTAGCCCAAGCCGCTGCATTCTATGTAAAGAGGAGTGTGAAACCTCTTTTCACCTCTTTGTGAGCTGCTTTTTTACCCAACAAGTCTGGCTACAAGTCATAGATTCACTAAATCTAACTAAACAGTGGTTGGGATCTTCAACAAACTCTTGCTTCATCTCTTGGTGCACCAAACACCAGCTCTACCCCTCGCTGCTAGCCACGGTCTGTTGAAAGGTTTGGTTAACAAGAAATGCTGCCATATTTGATGATAAACCCCCCTCAGTTTTTATGGTGACAAACCTCATACTTTCTGTTGTCGACCACCCTTCCCCTCCCCTTTTTTCCCAAAAAGTCCGCAGATCTTCGACAACTCTCCCTTTTGATAAGGTAATCACCTGGTTCGATGGAGCAGCACAATCAGGAGGATCACTCTGTGAAGCAGAAGGCCACTTCCTTATCAGCTCTCATACCTCTTATAGATGGTCTCTCAATGGAGGACAAGGAACCAACACAAAAGCCGAACTATTAGGGGCTTGGGCTTCCCTTTTTCTGGCTCAAAGGCTGAACATCGATGACTTGCTTCTTATTGGAGATTCCAAAGTCATTATCGACTGGATAAATGACAAGGCTGACCTTCAATTAGCAGCTCTGGAATGATGGAAAGAGTGAACTATTGAAGCCAAAAGATCCTTCAAGAGCCTTACTGCCTCTCACATCTACAGAGAAGAAAATTCCATCGTAGATCAACTATCAAAACTAGCTTTTTCCCGGCCTCTCAGCTTCATAACTTTCACCCGATGGGAGGATGACAATGAAGGCCCCCCAATCCTGATCAAAATCTGATGCGACAGTACCTAGAACACCGATTCCACCTTTGGCATTGTGTCTATGCTCTTGTGTTCAGTTCTATTTTGGCATTTCTGTTTCCTGATATCAACCGGCAGCCCTCTCCAAAAAGACATGGCTGGCAGCAAGCTGCCCTGACTCCGAATCCACCATTGGCATTGTATCGATGCTCTTGGTTCAGTTCTGTTTCGGCATTTATGTTTCCTGATATCAACAGGTAGCCCACTCCAAAAAGACAGGGCTGGCAGCAAGCTGCCCACTTAGCATCAATCGGAGACATATGAACAAAGATCAAGGTTGAGAAAATGAATGGACTATCTGAGTATTTCTTACATTGTATTTTCACTACTTTTTCAAGACACCAGTGAGCAAAAAACAACACTACACGAGCCATCCTGTAGCTGCCATTTATTGTTGTTAATTGTAAAAATATTATATCCTTTTGAATATAATAGTGAAACTTTCCCGTGGAAAAAAAAGGTCATCTCACCATTTTTGCAATAATGTTTTTTCTAGAATTATTCAGACCACGAAATCTAGAGGCCACTGAGGAAGGATATCCAGGTAGTTGTGATAAACATTTCAACTTGTGGGTTTTTATATTTTTGGAGTTATACTCCATGGAAAATAGGGTTTGTGGCTAGTCCTGAAACTAGTCTAAAACATGTGTTTCCGGTAAACACGTCATAAATTCTTCATAATAGATTCAAATTAAATAATACCAAATGTGTTGGTTGTAGTACAGTCTATAGTATGTTGTGTAATATTTTTAGATCCATACAATAAATATTACCTACGGGGTATTCTCTACAAGTTCGATCTCTAGAATACGCCATAATTCAACAAGGTATGCCATTTTTTCTATAACTCCTTTTTAGGGAGGTTCCAAGAAGTGAAACCTGGATAAATTGCAAACAAGAAATTGAAGATCATTGTGTACTATTTTTATACCTTTACTCATTACAGGTACATAGTTATGATTATTGCAAGTTAGGGTTGTTGACTAATCCAAAACTAGTCATGTGAGACTAAAGTAAAGTTTGATGAATATGATAGTCTCTTGTTGTTAAAGTTAAGGAAGGTTTGCAGGTATGTGATCATATACACCGAGTCTATTACAGAGTTACAAATCAGATTTGTATGATGAAACTGATGATGGATTTTGGTTTAGGTACATGTTGGGTACATGGTTGAGACAAGTAGTTGATGAGTTGGAACATACATGAGGTGTATGGTTGATGATGTTGGTACATATTGATGAGTCATAGTTTATATGTATTTGATGCATGATCGGCACATATTTGTTGCATGGTTGATGCACTTGTTGATGGTACAGGTTGAGGTACATGTTGGTGCATGGTTGATTCACTTGTTTATGGTACAGGTTGATTACAAGTTGTTTAGTTCAGGTTATTTCTATAGGTTGTTTGGTGCAGGTTGATTGGTACAAGTTTACAACAATATATCTCACAGTGATAGTGTGATAGTGGTTCCATCATTCTACTTATATTTCAAGGAATTTGGACATGGCAAGGACATGTGGTTGTAGCCACCTTTCGGTTGTAGTTGGAGAACATAGGGGGTTGAGCCTCCTTTTGGTTGTAGCCAGAGAATTGGGGAGTTGGAGCCTCCTTCCAATTGCAGCTGGAAAACAAAGGAAGTTGGTGCTTCCAATGAATGTAATTCTTAAATACATATAAGAAAAAAAAAATTGTGGTTTTCTCCCGCTTTGGGTTTCCACGTAAAAACATTGGTGTACTATGTATGTGTATGATTGCTCATTTATTCATTACTTATTTACTCTGTAAATATTGGATGATAATTCTACATTGATATAACACTTGCATTTTATGGTTAAAAAGGATTAGATTTCTCTATTACTAATTCACCCTCGCTCTCAGTAAACCAAAAATTGGATTCAGAGCAGGTTCCTTAAAAAACCAGTTTAACCACTGAAAGGTAGATCATGGAGAGAAACAAGATGTATAACAATAGAATACCACAGTTTGATCGACATAAGTACGCATTCTAGAGTAGAAGGATGAAAAAATACATACAGGCACATGGATTTGAAATTTGGCAATCAATAGTAGATGGATACAAAGAACTAACAGTTCCGCCAACAAGTGAAAAAGCAATGAAACTCAGTAAAAATAATTCCAAAGCCACAAATTCACTTGTGAATGGTCTTGGTGAATCGATATATACCAAAGTTGTACATTGTAAATCCACTAAAGATATTTGGGACAAACTTCAAAATATTTATGAAGGAAATTCAAAAGTCAAAGCAACAAAGCTTCAAACTTCTAGAGGTCAATTCGAACAACTAGAGATAAAGGGAGATGAGAATATTGCATATTACTTCTTGAATCTTACGAGTCGATGAAACAGTGAATGCAATCATAGGATTGAGATAATAAATTGAAGAATCTGTAATTGTTCAAAAGGTACTAAGATCTCTTCCTATGAGATTTGATCCTAAGATATCAACACTAGAAGAAAGAGCAGATCTAGACTCAATAAGCATGGGCGAACTACATGGAATCTTCACAGCATATCAAATGAGAACTGAAAAAAAAAAATCTAAATATAAAAGAAGCATCTTTCAAAGCATCCAAAAGGTCAAAGCAAAAGGGAAAGCAATAGGAACATAGAAAAAACATAGACTTCTCAGAAAATGATGAAGATGGAGTGGCCAACTTTTTCAGAATATTGAACAAGGGAACCAACATCAGATATAAAGGTAAGCTTCCATTGAGTTGTTTTAATTGTGATGGTATTGGTCATTTTTCTAACAAATTCCCTCATAAGAAAAATAATAGGAATGATATTACTCAAATAGAAAACAAACATATAAAGGAAAAATAACCAAAAAGAAAGCTTTCAAGAAAAGCTTATGCACCAAAAAAGACATCTCCTCATAAGATGAAGATGAAGTCAGTGACAATGAGACATAAAGAGTTCTATTCATGGCAGTAGAAGACTCTGATAAATAAGACCCCGAAGAAGAATATGAAGAGGCAAAAGTTGACTACCGAGAAGAATTGTTGAGTGCCATAGAAGTTATAAGAAGAAAAAAAAGAAGCTATAAACAGAACTAGAAAAAAAAGAAGATGCTCAGAAACTAGAAAAAATGGTCATGAAATTGAAGGTTCAAATAGAAGAAGATAAAAGAATTGAAGAAGCACTCAAAGAACAACTAGAAGAAAGAGACATGATCATTGGAAATTTGGAAGCAAAGATTGTCACATTGAGAAAGGATCTTCAAAAAAAAAATATGTAGAATAACTCAAAATTTTTGGATGGCATTATCAATAGTCAAAAGCCTCATCATGACAAGTCTAGAATTGGATACAATAAGAGAGAAAATGGATCAATCTCCAAGGAAACAAAACAAGAAGCATACCCAAAAAGTTATGAAAAAATAATCAAAGAGAATAGGAAGACCTACAAGGAATATTACAGGGACACTCCTCCATCGAGAAGATTCATATTTTTGAAGTTGTTTGCCGGATAATCCACAGTTGGTGTCATTTTTGTCGACGTTTCGAATCCGAATCGGGATTAATCATCAGGACTAATCGTCAATTGATAACTTACTGATCTCGGTTAATTAATAGTTATTGTGCAGGATGTTTCTTAAGATTGTAACCTAGGTCGACTATCTAGAAACCTACATAAGTTAATTAATTTAATATTATTTAGTTTTATTATTATTTTAACCTAAATAATAATATAATAATATATACTAACTTTTTTTTTTTTTGTTAATTTGTGCGGAACCTGTTGGCTACACGATTAACTTGTGGCTTGAGAANNGTCACGATACCATTTATTATAGTATCTCTGGGTGCAACCACACATTCGACCACTACCTCAAGGTGTCCCCATGGCTCCAGGTAAAGCCCTCATGAGAATTGAACCTTGCCCAACGCTGAAAAACTCCTCTCTTTCCACCATTGTATCCAACCCCTTTGGGCAATAATATATACTAACTTATTACTAAGTTTGTATTGTTATTTAATTATAACTAAGTAAAAACAATAAGTTCTTTTTAATTATGTGATTAAATATTTAATTGATTGAAATAGATTTT
Source organism: Picea mariana (assembly GCA_032191745.1). NCBI lineage: Eukaryota > Viridiplantae > Streptophyta > Pinopsida > Pinales > Pinaceae > Picea > Picea mariana. The sequence goes on from JASDQU010102347.1 coordinate 126,208, forward strand.
AAACTAACTAATAATATAATAATATAATAATATATAGTATATTATTAGTAAGTTTGTAAAGTTGTTTACTTAAGAATAAGTGAAAATATGTTTTAGTGTTTTTAATTATGTGATTAGATATTTAATAAATTGAATTATGTGTAAGAAGGGAGCTTTAGTTAAGGTTGTTTTTAGGGTTGGAGTTTTTAAAGTAGGGAGCGGTTAGGTTGTTTTTAGGGTTATAGTTTAGTGAACTAGTTACTAGGAAAGGTGGGGTTTAGGTTTAGTTTATAAAAGGATGTAAGAGGTGTATTAATAAATAAGTGTCATAAATAAGTAATTACTAGGTTTTAGTTGAATAGAATAAACTGATTCGGATGTAACAAAGTAGAAATCAAAAGGTAAGGGTATAGGTAACTTAAGGATATAAATAGTAGGCAAGGAGGTTTAGCTAGACTTCTAAGTATAAGCGCTGACACTTAAGGAAAATCTAAAAAGTCAGGAAGGAAAGGTTTTAGGGTTTTAAAGTTCTAAATTAAATTGTCAAATTAGGTTATAAGTGACTTAATTATTTGAATTTATAAAGCAAGTGCCTATAATTGAAATTTTTAAAAAGGTAAAACAGGTTAGTTAGACCCCTAAGATTAAGCAGTGAAGCAAAGGAAAACCTAAACAAGCAAGGAAGGAAGAAGGGAGGTGTCATACATGATTTGATCTATGAGGCTTTCTAAGTTGGTTGATTACTGGGTGCCAAGATTCATATTTTAGAATAAACGACCGATAGAAACAAAAAGGCCTTAGGAAGAAGAAGGATTCATAAAATTAACTCCTTTCATAAGACCTTGAACTCCAAGGTATCAAACTATATCTTTTGGTTTATGTTTTTCATGCAATAATTTTGGACATATAGCTGTAAATTGTAGATCTAATAGGAGGAACATAAACAACTTTGAAAGTCATACACAAAATGGTTATCCAAGAAGGCCTATTGAAACACAAAGAAGAAACTACAACAGGTGTGACTCATTGAGAACTAAAGTGGAATGCTACAAGTGCAACAACTTTGGACACATGGCCAAAGATTGCAGAATGACAATCCCTCCTAGAGAACCACAACAGAACAACAACATTGATAGACAGGAACCTCAGAAGAGAACATGGATAAGAAAGAAGAATCAGTATATCAATGAAGAATGCACACTCTCTCTACAAGATAAGCAGAAGAAACATGGTTGGTATAATGTTGATAGTGGATATTCAAAACTCATGACAGGTGATAAAGACATGTTTCTTACATTAAGAAATGAAAGAGATGGATCAGTCTCCTTTGAAAATGTCGATTCAGCTAAAATCATTGGAAAAGACATAGTCATGATTGAAAACAAGAATACCAAGGTAGAAAATGTTATACTAGTAGAAGATATGAAACATAATATTATAACTGTAAGTCAAATGTGTGACCAAGGTCATAAAATTACTTTCAATTCACAGAAGTGCGAGATAAGAAAATAAGGTTTAGGAAAATTGATTGCAATAGCTGCAAGAACTTCAAGCAACATATATGTATTAAGTGAAATTGGAAATGAAAAGTGTTTTCTAGGAAATGAAGATGAAAGTTGGCTATGGCACAGAAGAATGGGTTACATATACTTTGATAAGCTTGTAAAAGTCATAAAAAAGGAAGGAGTTAGAGAAATTCCCCAGATCACCAAACCAACCACCACTTTATGCAAACATTGTCAACAATGAAAGAAAACAAATACCAGGTTCAAATCAAAGGAATATTCAATGACAAGACCACTGGAAATTTTGCATATTGATCTAGTTGGACCAACTACAAAAAAGGGTTTAAAATGTGAGAAATATTTTATGTTACTAGTTGATGATTATAGAATAATGACTGCAGTTTTCTTTCTCAGGAATAAGTCAGAAGCTTTTGAAAACTTCAAGGTCTACAAGGAGATGGTTGAAAATGAAATGGATTCAAAAATCAAAAGTTTGATATCTAATAATGGAGGAGATCTCACTTCAAAGTAATTTATGTACTACTTCAGAAGGCATGGAATAAAAGACAATTCTCCATTGCTAGGACACCTTAATAGAATGGAGTTGTTGAAATAAAGAACATGATAGTACAATAGATGGCTCGAACAATGCTAATGGATTCCAAATTGACAAATATTTTTGGGACACATGTAGTGCATACAAAAATTCACATTCAAAACAGAGTAATGCTCAGAAACAACGATGACAAAACTCTCTACGAGCTATGGAAAGGAATACCAACAAATGTGAAGCACTTCAGAGTATTTGGAAGCAAATGCTACATCAAAAGAGAAGATGGGAGAATGGGAAAGTTTGACTCTCGTGTGGAAAAATGAGTACTTGTAGGTTACTCAAGTACAAGGAAAACATACAAGTGTTACAATCTGAGGTTGAACAAAGTTGTAGAAAGCATCAATGTAACAATTGATGAAACAGGTGGGCGAGAATTAAAGGAAGAAGAAAATGAATCAATGGAACAAATTTACAAAGAAGAAGCAGAAGATGGAGAAGAAGTAGAAGGGGAAGATGAAGAGGATCAGACAACAGTATGAGAGAAAGTTAAGCAAGTGCCTCCAAAGACACCTAACAAACGAGTACAGAAGAATCATCCTTCATATCAGATTATCAGAAACAAGGGTTAAATAGTTGAGACTAGAAGAAGAATATGTTCACCAGAACAAACACACTTAACACTCTTATCTACGATTGAACCAAATAGTTTTGAAGAGGCCAACAAGGATGAATTCTGGAATAAGGCCATGGATGAAGAATTGGATCAAATATAGAAGAATGACACTTGGAAATTGGTTCCAAGACCAAAGAATAAGAATGTGATTGGCACAAAGTGGGTTTTTAGAAATAAATTGAATGAATATGGACATGTTACAAGGAACAAAGCTACATTGGTATGTAAAGGATACACACAGGTTAAAGGAATGAACTTTGAAGAGACATTTTCCCTAGTTGCCACAATGGAAGAAATCCAATTCATTTTAGCATATGCATGCTCCAAGAATATTAAAGTGTATCAGATGGACGTGAAATCATCTTTTCTAAATGGGGAACTTGAAGAAGAAGTCTACATCGAACAACTAGAAGGATTTCATTTGTCAGAGAACACGGATTATGTGTGTAAATTGAAGAAGGCCTTGTATGGTCTAAAACAGGCTCCTAGAGCATGGTACTCTAGACTGGATACATATCTACAATAGGCAGGTTTCATAAAAGGAAGTGCATACAACAACCTATACATCAAGGTAACTTAAGATAGTATTTTATTAATTGAAGTTTATGTTGATGATATTATTTTTGGAAGTAATGATGACGGGTTAAGCCAATGATTTGCAAAGGATATGAAGAATGAATTTGAAATTTCATTTCTCGGAGAACTATCCTTCTTTCTGGGTCTTCAGATATGTCAAAGAAAACAAGGGATTTTTATTTCCCAAACTAAGTATATTAGAGAAATGCTAAAGAAGTTCAGAATGGAATATTGAAAACCAGTTACCACTCCTATGCAAACCAATTACAAGTTGAGAAAAGATGATGATTCAAATTCTACAGACCAAAGGCAATACAGGTCAATAATTGGTATCTTACTACATGTAATAACATCTAGAATAGATGTAATGTAGGCAGTTGGAAAGGTGGCATGATTTCAAGCAACACCAAAGGAATCACATGTCTTAGCAGTGAAAATGATTTTAATATATCTCAAAGGAACATAAGAGTTTGGATTATCGTATCCAAAAGGAAAGGATTTATCACTTATTGCTTACACAGAGACAGATTGGGCAGGTTGCATTGATGACCGATGAAGCACCGATGGAGCAACGTTATACTTGGGTGAGTGTTTAATATTTTGGATAAGCAAGAAACAATCATCAATATCTTTATCTACAACCAAAGCATAGCATATTGCAGCAACAACATGTTGTACACAAGTTCTATGGATGAAACAAACTGTGATAGATATACAATTTGAGTATGATGAGCCCATTCCAATCTATTGTGATAATACAAGCACCATCAGTATCTCAAAGGACCCGATGATACACTCCAAGACGAAGCACATACGAATGAAGTATCAATTTCTATGGGAACAAGTTGCAGGTAAGAAAATTAAAGTTTAATATGTGGGAAAAAAAGAATAAGTGGTAGACATATTTACAAAACCACTTCCAGGGGAATCCTTTGAGTATCTTTGCCAGACACTCTGAGTAATTTCTACTCCAAAATGAATGATTTTGAATGTTTATCTTATATGTCTTATATTTACATGAGTAAGCACCATAAAGAGGACAGTTCAGGTTGGGAGATCAGTTTCAGGAAGAGTTCAGTCAAGGGGAGCAACCCCTGATGGAAAAATATATTTTCCATTGATGACAAAGGGGGAGATATTTATCATATGCAAAGTTAAATGCTTTGAGAAATAGCATTGAGGCATGGTTCCATGGGGAGAGATGCTCACAAGGGGGAGCATGAGTGATATGACTTCAGTATTGCATCAGAGTGTTTCCATCAATGCCAAAGGGGGATATTATTGATTATTTGGGTTCATTTTCATTGATGTCAACCCTTGAAGAAATTTTGATAGAGAATTCTAGTAGCACAAAGGTTTGGGTAATGGAACCAAGTTTGTTTGATGTATAATAGTATGAGTTTTAATATATTTGAAGGTAATACTATTCTATATGGATAGTATGTGTCATTTCATTTCCATTGGTATGTGGATCATCACATAACTCCTCACGATTATATAATTATGGCCATGTGAAGTTGGAGAACCCTCACGAGTCATCTAGAAGCCCCAAAAGGTCAAAGTAGTCAAAGTGGTTGCAAGGAAAAAATTATTTAAATAATAAAGTGAAGTGATAAGTGTACTATAAGTCAAAGTGGATAAAAAAGAAATTATTTAAATAATAAAGTTAATGGATAAATTACTAAGTGGACAAGTAGTTAGAGTGGGTTAGCCTTAAAATAAGGAAAGTGGTTTAAAATGGTTAGAATGTAACCCCTTGAGGAAGCTACATAAAAGTATAAATAAGAGGAAAAGGTCTCTCATTTAATCACACTTCAACATATTGAATATCTATAAGTGAATAAGGTAACAAAAGTATATATAAGGAAAATTTCAGAGGGAAGGTGAAGTAAAGAAGGCCGAAATTCAAGGGAGGATAAATTCTTTTGATGATGTTTTCTAAGGTATGTTAATTACATGTCATCTCATCATTTTCCAATAAAAATTTTTATAGAATGATTTAGACTGCGAAATATGGAGGCCTTTGAGAAAACATATCCAAGTAGCTATGATAAAAATTTCATCTTGTGGGTCGTTGTATTTTTGGAGTTACATTCCATGGAAAATAGGGTTTGTGGCTAGTCCTGAAACTAGTCTAAAACATGTGTTTCGGGTAAAAATGTCATAACTTCTTCATAACATATCCAAATTAAGTAAGAAAAAATGCATTGGTTATATTATACTCTGTAGTATTTTATGTACCATTTTAATATCTATAAAACAAATATTTAGTGTGGGGCATTCTCTACAAGTTCGATCTCTAGAATAAGCCAAAATTCAGCAAGGTATGCGATTTTTTCTATAAATCATTTTCTGGGAGGTTCCAAGAAGTGAAACCTGGAGAAATTGCAAAAAAGACACTGTAGAAAATTGTGTACTAGTTTTAGACCTTTGTTCATTACATTTACATAGTTATGATTATTGCAAGTTAGGGTTGTTGACTCATCCAAAACTAGTCATGTGAGACTAAAGTAAATTTTGATGAAAATGCTAGTCTCTTGTTGTTAAAGTTAAGGAAGGTTCGCAAGTATCTGATCATATAAACCAGGTCTATTATAGAGTCACAAATCAGATTTGGATGATGAAATGGATGAGGGATTTTGGTTGAGGTACATGTTGCGTACATGGTTGAGACAAGTAGTTGATGAGTTGGCACATACATGAGGTGTATAGTTAATGATGTTGGTACATCTTGATGAGTCATAGTTTATGTGTATTTGATGCATCATTGGTACATATTTGGTGCATGGTTTATGCACTTGTTTATGGCACAGGTTGAGGTACAGGTTGGTGCATGGTTGATGCACTTGCTTATGGCCATATAGGTTGATTACAAGTTGTTTGGCTGAGGTTATCAGTGCAGGTTGTTTGGTGTAGGTTGATTGGTACATGTTTACAACAATATATCTCAAACTGATAGTTTGATAGTGGTTCCATTATTCTACTTATATATCAGGGAAGTTGGATGGGGAAAGGACAGGTGGTTGTAGCTGGAGAACATAGGGGGTTTTAGCCTCCTTTTGGTTGTATCCAGACAATCGGGAAGTTGGATCTTCCCTAAGGTTGTAGCCTAAGAAACTAGGGGGTTGGATCCTTCATCCAATTCAAGATGGAAAACAAAGGAAGTTGGTGCTTCCAATGAATGTAATTCTTAAATACATATAAGAAAAAGCATTATGTGGTGTTCTCTTGCTTTGGGTTTCCACGTAAAAACGTTGGTGTACTATGTATGTGTATGATTGTTCATTTGTTCATTTCTTATTTACTCTGCAAATATTGGATGATAATGCTACATTGATATAGCACTTGCATTCTATGGTTAAAAAGGATTAGAATTCTCTATTACTGATTCACCCCCTTCTCAATAATCCAATAATTATAATCATTAGGAAATTAGAAATGTAATTTTTTGAAGTATTTTCCAACCTTATTACATTTAATTTAGTATGGTTGTAGTATATTATTACCTAGCCAATTTTAATTTCTAGGGTTAAGAAATTATGGACTCACTTTCAAGCGTATTTTGGTGTGAACAATGTGTTATTCACATCTATTGTTTTTTGTTTGACATTTCCAGTTGGATTAAAATACATGGTTTTAAGAGTTAGCTATTAAATTAACTCAATTTCAGTGTACAATTTCATAAACAAGTAACTATTAAATTTTTTCTAAACCCCAGTGGACCTCGGGAGCCAACCTAGTTCAATTTTATGAGCTTATAAGTGAGAAAATAACTCGTTTTTCACTTTTATTAATTTTTGGTCCAAAAATTAATGAGCTTATTTTCACATCCATTTCCCACAATTACCATTCCTTTTCCTTTTCAACCATCTAGGAAATTGAGGGAGGACAATACCCAAGCTGGCTGGTCCTAAGAACACCTTGGATTTCAACCTTCTCCCTTTGAACACCTTGGATATAGGACTATTCAAGGTGCAAGTAACCTCTACCTTATGTCGAGCTACCAAAGAGGTTATAATTGGATTGATTGTTTGATAGGTGGAATCCATCTCAACGAATGGATTTTTCTTATAACAACAACAAAGTAGTGAGACAGAATTGAAAACATAATTTCCATTTTGGTGAATAGTGAACAAATGTTTCAACTTGATTATAATTGTAGAGAAGAATTTTATTTTCCACAAAAAATCCATGTTGATGAGATGGATAAGCCATGGACCTACCATTTACAAATCAATATCATTTGTATGAAAACCCATCCACCATACTTAGGTAAAGAGAGAATCTTTATATACATATGAATTATAATGAGCACACTAAATTTAGGCAGGTGATGTGTGCATAAGAACCCAAGATGTAACATAATTTGATGAAGAGATAGGATAAGCCATGGACCTACCTATATTATATAAATTTAGGTAAGTGGTATTTATACATAAGAACCCACTATGTAACATATGATGTATGGAAAATTCTTAAAATGACTAAGAGAATAAAATTGCATCCATGAGACTTGTGTGATAGGAAATATATTACACCAAGGACAAGCGCATCTTGAAGGATTCTCGAGGGTAGTTGACTACATATTTCAACTATGGACTCACCTATATAATTCACCTGATATCAACACCATCGAAGACCACATACACACACGTGAAGCACAAATAAACAAGAAGAATTAAGTGTTGACCTCCCATCCACCTATAGAGTGAAAGGAGGCCATCACATAGATATTATAATTTCATTGACATATTTCGTTTTCCCACGCTGAGAAACAAACATTGTCATCCATTGTGTTGGAGGCACAAGAACATGCCCCAAAACACCACTATTCCCTTACAAATGCACACACAAAGACAACCCCAATGATAGAGTTGGGTACACAGATAAATCCTACATCTGGGTCAACCAGACCGACAGAGATCAATAAATTTTCCAGAATATGAAGGAACTATTGGAGAATTTTTACCAGTTCAATTCCAATTTCTATAACTTCATCATTGAAATCATGCAAAAGGTTCCATCGATCTCCCCCATCACACTATAGTGAAGTTCATTGGATTAAATACGAGCCAAATAATAGTGTTGGGGGACTATTAGCACAAAATTTGTGGCTAAACCATGCACACACCACAAGTTTTTCACCACGTGTGTGCCCCGAGTTTTTCATCACACATATGCCACATTTTTTCTACTGCGTCTCTGCCAATCAGTTTCCAAAGTGTAAAATCATGAATGTGGGTGTCTATTTTCATTGTTTCTTCAGAAAATAAAATACATTTTCATAAGTTTTTCAACTTCAAATAAACAAAAATAAATTTTTTATTTAGAATTTCACTTTACAGTAAAAAAGAAACTTGTCATGAATTTCATTATCTTTTTATTGACCCTTTTTTTTTTTAATTATTAACATTTGATATGTGAATTTAGCGATTGTTTACAATATATTCCTTAAAAATGAAGGGCTTGATAATGAGTTATGTTTTTAGATGTGAATGTACTCATTATTAAACTTTTGTTTATGAAAAATGAAATATGTTGCAACAATCTAAACAGACTCTATTAAAGTATGACTATATCTTTGAATTTAATGGATGCATATTATAATGACTACAATTTTTTGAATTTGACCTATATCAAAAAGTTGCATATTTTAAAAACATTTAGTGAGACTCCATGTATGTGCCTTAATTTTCATTTAAAAGTAAAATCTAAAAATACCCTTTTGAAGAGGACAATGAAAGGTTTTGTAATATATTTTTTTCATAATTTTCGATTGAGTATTATTGCAGATATGGATTTTTCATTTTATTGAATCATTATGTCATCTAAAAATAATATGCAGACATTTTTTATAAAATTGATTAAAAATATTGAAAAATAATTAAATTAAATACAAATTATATCAAATCAAAGTTTATTCACTTCTAAAAATGTTGGTATTAGTTCTAAAACTAGAGTCACGGTATTTTAAGGAGTCTTCTACTACCAAAGTTGGACTAAGCTAAAGAGAAGTGACAATTTTATAAAAAGTACCATAGGTGCAAGTTTTCGGCTGAACTAATAGTTCAACCAAAAGTTAGTGTTTTTCAACCCAAGTTAGTTTTAACAAAAAAACTAACTTTCGGTCGAAAAGTTGAAAATCAAACATCCTTCGGTTGAAAAAAAAATGGGGGGATGCAATGAGTTGACATGGAAATATATAAATTATTTCGGATTAAATGCTTTTAACACATTTTTGCTACAATTTCACTCTACATTTTCACTATTTTTTCTTTTTTTGGGCAACATTTTCACTATTTTCTCTTTATTGGGGTAGCATTTTCGCTATTTTTCACCCGTTCGTGCATCAAATCTGGCATTGCTCAAATAATTATAATAATTCATGTGAATACACAATCAATATCAGTCATAATGACTGATAACCATTTTGTAATTGAACTATTGGTCATGCTACAGATTGTTAGTGAACTAGTATTTTTTTTATGATTTTTGTTGCAACCTAGGAAATAATCCCTAGGTGAAAAAATGAAGAAAAGAAGCTTATTGTGACCCACGATATGTTTTATATCCTAAGTTATTTGGTAATTTTACACCTTGGTGCATTGTGCCTAAAGAGTGCACAAATCTCAATGGTCGAGCGAGGCGGGCTCAGATCTACGACCCTTATCGCAACTCAGACCCCCCCAGACCATTCTACCTTTNAAATCGTTTACCGCCTACCCCCCCCTCCAAGTTCCTACCAGGTTGTTTTTCAATACCGCCCTGCTCGCCTTTCACCACATGTTCTTCCACTCACCTCCCAACCTATATACTCCTCCTCTCTCTACTCGTCGCATGTTTTTCCACTGATGTCCCAACCCATTTACTCCTCCTCTCTCTACACACCACATGTATCCTTCACTACACGTCGTCAACTCCATACTCTCGATTCCTCCATCATATTCACACCTCCTCTCACTTTTTGACATCTATCTCCATCTCACCTCCATCTCACCTCCACATCACCTCCATATCACCTCCACTTATGCATGTCACCTCCACTCCCCTCCACTTCATCTACATACACAATGTCCACCTACATACGTTCCATCTTCCTATTGGATGCTCACCTCACCATCTTCCTGTTCGCCACCAGTTCATCATAGTGAAAGATCAAGTACAGTTGAGATGGATTGCACTTAGCTTCTGAAAGCTCAAACATAGCCATGGAGTAAGTCTCAGTCACAGATCGATGCATATTGATTCCAAAAATACTTCAACGAACTTCTCAGACAACCAGTTATCTCCAGTGGCCTCTAACAGCTCGCAGACATGCCATTGTTCAACACAAAGCTCTTCTCTGTCACTATGAGGCCTATTTTCTTCCAATTCAGTTCCTCTAGCGCAGTCATCAGTTTTGTCTCAGAGACAGTAGTATTTCTTATTTGATTAAGTGCAACATTTTCCTAGATTAGACGCAAGGGTGATCTTATGTGTGTGATAAGAACCACTCTTGCTAATTAAGTCCAATGTATTAGTGAAGTTAATAATTTTATTTATGAATAGTTAGCTAAATTTAGGTCTCATTCCCCTAAGGAAGACAACCTCTCCAACTGCTTAAATAGTTAGCTTTTGGATACTGTAAGGGTCAGATTTTTTGGGGAAGGAATAACAATACAACAGACTGGTTGTACCCATTTTATGAATGGATTAAATCTCTCTACCTGGTGAACATACTCTTGATGACAGTATTTCGTTCAACTCCTCGTGTGTTTTTATTCTTATCTCAAATTTAGTTTTGGATTTGTGTGATGTACATTTCATCTCCTTTCAGTTATTGTATGACTTATTTTTACTACTATGCAACCTATCAAACAACTAATGCTTCGGTGAAGATTTGTCTTTCTTGCAACATGTGGGAGTTACTATGATTTGATACATGTTTTATGTCTTGGAATGATAATTGAAGTATCAAACTTCTTGCAGCAAATTATTCATTCATTAGTTTGTTGTCTTCTCCTATTTTCTATTATTTCACTAGTCTATCATTAGTGTGCCATTAGCCAAGGAGGGCCCTCATCCATAACATTCTTCCACCCCAACCTTTACTTTGTCTTGATATAATAACCCTTTGACCAACCAATGAAATTTGAAGAAATAATCATTCTAAATTGATAGGTGGCCTAGCGTTTCCCTTTAGCAGTCAGGTGCAGACCTTAGGACGAACATCTTCTGGAACCATTGTTGGGGAACAGAGTAATGAAATATGTTTCCCTAGGAGAACGACATTGATCAGATCAAACCTTTGATGGTGAACAAGGATCAAACACAGATAGACTGTCATCTTTCACCTGGCGAATTCACTGAGTAAAATTTAAAAAAGAAATACTCCCAGAAAGGGATTCAACAGATCCAAATCTGAAAACAACAAAACCAAGAAGGATGATTCTAACCCTGAGAATAACACAGTAGGCTCTGAGCTACAAAGGCAACTAATAAAAACTACTGTAGTTCATAGATATACTTCCCCCCTCAAGGGTAAAGCTGCACACCAAGAAAATACTTCAAACCATCATCACGAGTAGTTTGAATTTGCTAGCCCCCAGAATAATAGTTCCAAAGGGGCTCAAACATATCCTACTCTTGATTCCACTTCAACATCTAGTCCTGTATCCACTCCTGTATCTCCCATAAATTTGCGTATTCCTATTGTTGAATCCATGGCCATTAATAGGATGGAAGTCATAATTGCTACCAGATATGCACCCTTAGTGCTACCTGTAGTTTTACATGCACTCCCAACCACAAAATACATGAAATATCTACCAAGATATAATGGGGAAGGTGAAATAACTGTTGAATAACATCTAGCAGCCTTTTACAGTTTTGCAGAGAACTTTAACATTGATTATTCAGATGTGTGGATGAGGTTGTTTGTACAGAGTTTGGATCGGGAGGTCAGAAAATGGTTCAGAAGTATTCCTCCAGCCTCCACTACAAATATTGAGGCATCGGATGAAACTTTTATAAAGAAATGGGGATATAGGAGAGATTATCTCTATTACATTATTTAATTTGGGGCTATAAAGATAAAGAATGGTGAATCCATTTCAGACTTCACCAAGAGATTCAATAAAATGTATGGTAGAATTCCAGATGAAATCAAATGAACTGAAGCCTTTGCCAACATCACTTATGATAATGTATTTATCCAAATATAAATACATCACTTATGATAATGTATTTATCCAAATATTGCCTAACACATCAAATATAAATAGGCTCTCTCAGTTTTCCTACAGATGTCACATATTTAGAGAATCAAATCCATCCTCGATCCCTAATTTTTCAGATCTCGAATTTCCCAGTTTTGACACATGTTTGTAAAATGCAGATCTTGGGCAAATGGAAACAAATATCAAGGAACTAAGAGAGGTTTTTTCTCAGAAAAAATAGATGCACAAAATGTCTTTCCATTTATACACATCTGTCACAATTCAAGAGATATAGAACCATAACCCCAGCCCCAATTTTCAGCAGTTTGGTGCATTTTCTATGGCAGAAAGTTTCAAGAATTGGTTGTAACTGTTGTTATCTTTTAGATTAGAGAGGATTTCGACCTCAATAAATATATGAGGCATATTTTTAAAATACCAGGGGACACACAAGAGTAGTACTCCGGGGTTGTAGCATTTGTTTTCATGTTTAATAAAAGAGTGCAGAGATTTTTCGATCTATATTAGAGATTCTTATGATTTTCAAGCAACTCAAAGCTTTCTCACAAGAATAAATATCTCATTTACAAAACATTCATGAAACTAATGGATCCTTCTCATAGCCATATGAAGATTATTTATATATGAATAATCATTGAGAAGTGGATGGGACCGAATCCCAATGCTCATATTTCAAATTTACAATTTTAGATAAAATCCTCAAAAATCTGGGTTTTATTGCAATTTGGGAAGATTCGAGTTATGGATCCACCCATATCTTTCCAACCAATTCGAAATGTTGAAACGGTTTCTGGGTTCTGTAGCTGGATGATATTCCTAAAAACCCATTTTTCTTTTTTGAAATATTTTCTCCCATGTGCATGGAAATCAAGGCACAAGTTGGCAGTTTGAGTTTTGTTGCTAATTTTGGCAGAATCATTCCCCCTGAGCTGGAGTTCCACACGTGCGAGATGGGTGAATTATGTCTCACGTTTCTACATGAAAACATAATTCTAGACAAAACCTATGTACCCGATTTTCCTCTAGAAGCTTTCCAAAATTTCGAATTATGTCTAGTACCGGATTAGCACAGGCTGGTACCGGAATAGGTGGAGCCTTGGTACTGAAATAGACTGAGTACTAGATCATGCTTCTTAAGATTCAAAGTGATTAGGATCATACATAATCAATAATTTAATCGAATTAACTCAATAAAATTAAACAAATCATGCCTTAACCATAAGTTACCTCTCTATGCACATGATCAAGGTCATTAATTGTATTTATGGATGAAACAATCAATTAGATACACATTGACTCAGACATAAATAATATA
>JASDQU010102347.1:142938-153555 GCA_032191745.1 Picea mariana
AGGAGGTGTTGATGGAGGTGAAGGAGGAATCTGAGGATGGTCCTCTTCCTCTTCACTTTTTCCCTTTGAAAAATTACCCAAAACTGGTCGCTTCCATTCCAAGTAATCTTCGTACAAAACTTTCACCATCTCCGACATAGCAAGGAATGTTTTCCAGAACTCTTTCTCATCTTGAGAAATCCCTTCTTCCGATGCCATCTTCTTGCTGTGAGAAGCTCCTTTTCTCAATCCAATTAATGGATTCTCTGCAACAAGCTCACCTTCACCACGCTGTAGATTTTCCCTGGTTAACATGCAAAACTCAAATCCAAACATCAACTAGCTCTGATACCACTTGATCCGTAGGATCTTTTAATGACTTATGGTTGAGTTTTAATTTTGCATGCATTAATTAACCATTTGAGAAACTTAGTGAAAGAATGAGGAAGGAAAAGGAATTATGACATCCATATACACATATGCAGATCTGAAATGAAATAATAGACAACAAACCATAACACGTAGATTGATAACAGAGTTCGACACAACTTGCCTACGTCTCTGGACCTTTTCTCTGTGGGAGAGGCTTCTTTATTTCTGCTCAAAAATCTCAAAAGTACATCACTGCAATGCCAAATGGCTACAAGAATGATCTGGTCATGTTCTTCCAGATCTCTAGAACCATGCAAAGAAAACAGTACGCAAAACGGACGTCCGGAGCTCCCAGAAATGATTCGATAGCGTCTCCTCCTCAAAAGCTTCTCTGCCTCAAAATGGCTTTGTCTTGGCTTCTCCTCAGCATAATTCTGCTCTGAATGCCCCCCCATGGCCTCAAACAGGCCTGGGTTATATAGCTGGGAAGTTACTTGCTCATCTCCAACTTCCTCCCAAAATTTAGGCTCCAAAACTACCCAATAACTCCCAAAAACCATTAAAAATAGGCTTAATTACAATTAAAACTCAAAAATTAGTTACAAAACCCACTTTATAGTTACATTTGGGCATAATCCCCCTTTTTCCCACCGCGCGCCCCCTTGACAGGGTCATATGGGTTCATATGGCCAAGCGCTAGCCCAAAGGGCTAAGTGCTGGCCCCTCTCCATACAATACTTTGCAATATATTTCATATTGTAGGTTTTATATCATAAACAATAATTTGGTGTATTGGCAAAAGACCATTTCTTAAGGTGTTGGGCTTGGTGGTGGTCATTGGTTCAAATCCCATGGACCCCAAACAATTTTTTGAAACATGCCACTTCAACTGATGATTGGGTGCCACATGGCTGCCCATGACTGGGCCACGTGGCATCTCCCCATTTGACGGATTAATGCCACTTGTCAATTATTGACTGGTCCAGTTGCCTGCCACATGTCTGCCTTGTCAGCGACCCTGCCCAATCACCACCAGCCAGAGAGTGCCACATCATCTCCTGCACAGTCAGCATGCTGATGTCATCATCATTGAATTTTTGACCAGTTGACCTTTGACTTTTTACCTGTTTGGCCTTCCGATCAGAACGCAATAACTTTCGCATATGGAGCCCGTTTGACAAAGTAAATATACCGCCGGAATCGGAAAGACGAGATGGACCCAATGGCATTGGTTTTGTAGGATTCTGAGCACTTTCATTTTTGAGCATTTTTCAAGACCTGTCAGGCTTCTAGATCCAATTTCGGATCATACAATTCCTTTCATTTATATGGATGGATAGGTATTGATGAATATTGACTAATTGTTAAAGTAGATCTAGGATGCTTTAAGGCCATGGTTGGATGTATGCATATTGTTAGAGAGCTTGGTTGTGTTGAACATAATTGTGGATCTAACACTTTATCTTAGAGAGTAGTTTTGGGAAAGACCTTAAGTGAAGATGTGTTGTTTGGTTTTAGTAGGTACATGGTGGTCAAGCCCCTATGGATGAGGCAAGATAATGCCACATGACCTAGGATTACATAAGTGAAAAAATTTGAGCAGAATTGTAAATCCATGACAATGTTTAAATCTCAGTGGATTAGGTGCACTAATTTATATCAAAGATTTTACTAATTCCAATTTCTTTGATGCTTCCCTAATTGACATGTTTAATAGAAACTCGATCCATTATTGTAGGAAAGAAATCCTTGAAATTTTAAATATTTTCGAGAAATATCAACAAATTTATTAGAAATATTATCCATCAACATAAACAAGTATCCTCTTTATAAATGCCAACTTCATATGTGATTAATTCTCTTTACTATATATATATATATATATTTCTTTTATTTTTCATCTAACTATTAATAAAAACTTTTTTTATCTTTAAAAATTATTTTTAACCCTTTTCTTATTTTTTCTCTACATTAAAATTTGGTATTTCCATAAATTTTTGAAAATTAAATTGAAAACTAAATATTTGAAAATTCAGATGCATTAAAATTTGGTGTTTCGAGAAGTTTTTGAAAATTAAATATTTAAAATTTGAGATGAGATGTAAGTTAATTTTTTATAAAAAGATTAAAAAATAAAAAATACATATATATATTAAAATTTCTCAATTTTTATTTTAATTTTAATTTTATGCTATAATATTTTATAAAAAATTTTTATATTCTTTACTAACATTTTTTTTAAATAATTAAAATTTTTTTATAAAATCATTATTTATATTATTTATTTTATTCCAAATTTTGAAATTAAAATTTATCTTCTATTCTTTTTATTAATAAATTTAAATATATATAAACTACATAAATTTAAGTATTTTCATAAAATGTTATGTACAATTAATTTGAGTTTTAATTTTATGAAATGAATATTTTTTAAATTTGAGTTTTAATTTTATGAAATGAATATTTTATAAAAAATGTTTATATTCTTTACTAACCTTTTTTAAATAATTAAAAAAATATTTATAAAATTATTATTTATATTATTTATTTTATTCTAAATTTTAAAATTAAAATTTATCTTCAAATTTTTTTAATCAATAAATTTAAATATTTTGATAATTTTTTTTATACATAATTAATTTGAATTAATATAAATTTATTTTTCATTGTTTTAAATATCAAATAAATACCAAATATTTTAACTTATATGATATATAATTATATAAATTTTATGCTAAATTGTCTAAAATATTAATTAAAGATATAATAAAATAAATGTTTAATAGTGTATAAAATTTTAACTAAAAATATCAAGCATGGGTGGGAATCATATATGATCATAAAGGAAAAGTAGAAATAGATTTTAGTTAGGGATTAAACATAAATAGGGGCATTAGTAGCATTTCAAGGTTTTCATTTGTGAAAGAAACAATGGGTGAAACATGGGAAAGTAGTCATAGACTCTCAAACATTATATGCTCCCTCTACGACATTCTACTACTCAAAATCATTGTTTGTCACATTTATTTTAAAAAACTTTAAAATTGACCAAATAATCTAAATCAATATTGTTTTTTCAAGTGTTGCAAGATCATAATAAAGATGTAGATAAACTTGCTAATAAGGAGGTATTACTAGAATTAAGTTCACAATGGAAGATGTGCGCACATGTTTAGTGATCTTGTAGGTTCAAGAGGACAATGATTCATGGATTTTATGTCACCCCAATATCTTATGCATTTAGTTCTCGATGTTCTCAATTATTAAGAGCATGGTGGATTACATTCTCTCTATGCATGGTTTTTCTTTTCTTGTATGGTGAGTTGGGAATGAATTTTCTCTCCCCCTCCTACTCCTATCCTCTATGTTTTCATTCAAGGGATTGCTTTGGTTTGTTCATAAAAGGGATAGTGGTGGGAGAAGGATTGTTGTCTTATTGGAAGACACTAGTTTCCTAGTTAGCAGCCATTCAACATGGGAATTACCTCTCATTATGGTACTCATGGACTAATGTATAAATAATTATTGTGTGTTGTGTGAATTGGTGGAGGTTAGAAAAAATGTGAAGTGGTGTGAATGAGTTGTAGAAAAGGAGTAGAAATATACGGTGAATACATGTCTCCAATGGAGGTGTTGGGATGAGGAGTGGGAAGACATTTTGACAGTGGAAATCCAAGAACAAGAATGGTATGTTGTTGAGACCATTGCTCATTTAAAAACATTCCAATACCTTAAATAAGAGTTTAGGGAATTCATGCAAATATCATGAAGAAAATATATGTAGTTGGAGCTTTATCTAGGATTACAAGCCTTGCTAGCAGCTCATATTGTTAGTTTTCCCAATGTCCGATAGGAGGTCATTTAGTGCTCCGCTGTACCTAGAAGTCAATGTAAAAGGAACATCCCAATAGTGAAATTATAAATGGACACATGCTATGATGAATACAACAAGGATATAGGTGACAAAACATTCCCTTCATGGACACACATTTCAATTTTTTTCTTTGTTTAAAATGTTTAGTCTAGATTTTTTGTTAGGAGGTTGGTTTATTCCGCACCACACTTACCATGCTAGCTAGTTTATAACTTGTTAGATAGATGTAAGATTTTTTGGAATGATGACATTGTTATTTTTCTCATGGGCTAAAACCATCTTATATTTAGTTTGTATTACAAGGTAGTCTAGAAACTTGAAGCTTTGTCATGTCACCTATAGGAATATAAATTGAGTGGAGATAATACCACTTCATCACACAAAATATAACTTGGGTAGGGGAAATAACACTCCATTACAAAACTACTTAAACTAGACCTAATGAAAATAGACTTTATTATCTTTAGTTATGATTAGATATTATAATTGTACCTTTATTTGTAGATTGTATATTTAAATTCTATTTCAAATATTTTAAATTTTTTAATTAAATTACTTTGAATATTCTCTTTTTAATAACTAATTTCCTTGAGAAGTTAACTATTTAAAAACTCATACACAGCTTAATCTCTATAATATTAATCTCTATAATATCCATACACTATTAACTATTTTCTAACCTTTTATATACCACACATATATTATGATTATTTATATAATCTCTTAAAAACGATAACAATATTTTTAATATAAAAAAATGATATACCACACATATATTATGATTATTTATATAATCTCTTAAAAACGATAACAATATTTTTAATATAAAAAAATGATTTGAAGATAAAACTTTAAAACAAAATTTTTAAAATTGTTTTAATAAATTTATCTTTCTAAAAGTTACTCCAATCAATCATTAATTTTTAACCTTTTATATACCACACATATATTATGATTATTTATATAATCTCATAAAAATGATAACAATATTTTTAATATAAAAAAAAGATCTCAAGATAAAACTTTAACAAAATATTTAAAATTATTTTAATAAATTTATCTTTCTAGAAGTTACTTCAATCAATCACTATTTTCTAACCTTTTATATATTATGATTATTTATATAATCTTTTAAAAATGATAACAATATTTTTAATATAAAAAAAAATGATCTCAAAATAAAACTTTAACAAAATATTGAAAATTATTTTAATAAATTTATCTTTCTAAAAGTTATTCCAATCAATCATTATTTTCTAATCTTTTATATACCACACATATATTATGATTATTTATATAATCTCTTAAAAATGATAATAATATTTTTAATATAAAAATATGATCTCAAGATAAAACTTTAACAAAATATTTAAAATTATTTTAATAAATTTATCTTTCTAAAAATTAGTCCAATCAATCAATAAAGATGTTCTCATAAAAATAACATCAATAATACATAATCTTTCTAAAAATGTTATCATAAAAATAACATCTATCAATCAATAAAGATGTTCTCATAAAAATAACATCAATAATGCATAATCTTTCTAAAGATGTTATTATAAAAATAACATCTATACTATATAATCTTTCTGAAAGCTACTCCAATCATAAAAATGTTCTCATAAATCAAACATCAATAATACATAATAATATATGCAATAAATTATTCGTCCATTCAATATAATTATATTGTTTATTTTTTTCATATGATTATATTTATAGAATTTTACATGTTTTCTTAATCAAACATCAATAATATAATAATATATATAATAATTTTTTTCTTATAATTTATAGAATTTTACATGTTTCCTTTTTTTTTTTTAAATAAAAAAGAGGGTAGTACCTTCTATATTAGATAAGCACAGAACTTTAAACAAAAATACAGGGTCATGGCTAAAAACCACCAAAAATACTGCCGGTATCCGGAAACCAGTATCGCTGAGGGGCTGATAGCAGTTTTAGCAATATTACATATAGTTGTGAAGCCCCTGTCCTGCCCGAAGGAAACGAGGATAGGTGCTAATGGTCCAAGAGTGCATGAAACAGAAAAACAGTAAACAGAAGTTGGGATGTAGTAAAACCTAATCACCCGTTGCGTCATCACCTTCACCCGCCTGCCAAGTGGACCTCGCTGGAATAAAAAACTCCTGTGTGCACAGGGGACACTTATGCTGAGCTGGAGCTCCGGAGAATGCGCCAAGGAGAATGTCTAAACGCTGGCTCATGAGGAGCATCCTGAATTCCATGTCCGCCAGGTGGCTGCGTAGTTCGAATACGAAGGCCAGGTGTTCGTCACTAAGAAGAAAACCATGCATTTCGCCGCCCAAGGCGCTGCGAGGGGCAGTCCCCGAACCCAATTCCTCCTCCGAATCTACCATGTCCTGTCTCTGCTCCGCTCGAGGCTCATTGTCCGTAGTCTTCTCAGCGTGCGACGAAGGCGAGTCTCCCATCCAAGGAATTTCTTCAATGATGCATCCAGGGACATCATCTTCGCTGATTAAGGCACGAACAGAGCACTCCATGGTTCAGGGCGCCTCAAAGCCTGGCAAGTCTCCAATGGACGGGTCCTCCTCCACTATGCAAGTGGGCAGCTCCATCTCGTGCTCGACATCCCTTACATTATTCAAATTGGGAATAAGACCGTCCCTGCTGTAGCCAGCCTTCGGCTCAATAATGGAGTCGAGCAGCCTTCGCCTCTCTTCCCAAGCCTTTTTGCGGAGAATTGAAGACGCCAAAAAGAGAGCATGTTCCAGCTGCTTCTTTCTATGGCGCTGCACCCTGTGAGCCTCCCATGCCGAGCCCTGACGAGACCTGGCACGCTCGCGAACCATTAAAACCAGGTCGTGAATGCAGTCTCCAAAGAGGAACAGCGCAAGACTGGAGGTCTCGAACAAGAGCCGCAGCAAGTGCAAATCCTAAACAAACCTTCTCAGACGGGTTTTCCCCAAGAACAGAGAGCCCTGGAAGGCTTCACCAACATACTTAGCGGAAATGATAAACGGTCGAGCGAGTGACATAGCTAACTCGCTCTGTCCTGTCACATAGTATAGCTCATAACTAGTCTCCATTAAAATCTGTCCTACCGAATCCATGACCGGGCTGAACTCGCGGGAGGAATAAATGGTCGCGCGAGGGAGCTTCTCCATCGTATAAACCCTGCGATGGCCTGCCCCCGATGTTAATGCTGGTGCGTGGGTGGGTGCCATCCGGAGTTAAACCAGCACTTAAAGCCATGCTTAGTGCGCGTCCATGTGTTACTGACTCTGCATGTCGTGTCACCCCATCCGGGGCACATGTTTCCTTAATCAACATTTATAAATATAATTATATTGTTTATTTTTTCTATATAATTTATAGAATTTATAAAATTTTACATATTTTCTTAATTAAACATCAATAATATAATAATATATAAAATAATTGTTTCCATATAATTTATAAAATTTTACATGTTTCCTTAATAAACATCTATAATATATGTAATAATTTGATGCTTCATTCAAAATAAATGTATTTTATTTCACAATAGTATTTTATAATAATTTATAACTTTACAATATTATTATATAAAAATTTTATTATTCAAGTGTATTCTTTATTTTTTTAATATTGTTTATAATATTTTGCAGGTTTCTTTAACTCAAACATTAACAATACACACAATAAATTATTATTTCATAAAACATAATTATATTATTAATTTTTAATATTATTTATAATTTTCATTTGATTAAATTCCAATATATATATATATATATATATATATATATATATATATATATATAATTAATTAATTAATTAATTAATGTAAAAAAAGTTCTTACATGTAAAATATTAGGTATCTGTCTCATCCACACATTCAATGATTACTTGTAAAGGACTTTCTTACCAATTAAGGTATCTCTGTCATCCACACATTGAAAGTTTTATGTCTACTTTAATCTGATACATTGATGTGCATCTTTACATTTAAAGAACTTTCTTAGCCATTAAGGTATCGGCCTTAGACCAAGTATTGGTTCATACATAGAAAGAGGAATAAGTATTTGCTTGATGTCTGGTTAGATGAATAATTTTGGAGAATCATTCTATGCCAGTATAAAACACATATCACTGTAATAATATACATGAATACATTTTTTGAAAAAAAATATACATGAAAAAAATGTATTCATGGCACCAATTAAAACACACATTTGCACAAACTATAATCATATTACCGAAAAAAAAATTACAAATATGAAAAGGCCCTCAGAAATAAAAATATGAAAATGCTAACTTGTATATTTTCGCAAGCACAACCTTTATTATGAAATAAATACAGTATTTTGAAACATACAAACAGGAACATATACGGACGATTATACTGTAAAATCTAAATATAATAACTGGCTTCAAAATACTATAAAATAGGTTGTAGGGATTTCAACTTTTGTTGTCAGAGGCCTCTGTTGAGCATGCTCTCCACCCTCTTCATGGACATCAACCTCTCCACCTCCAGTTTCTTCTTCGTTCTCTCAATGAAATCTTCTGCCTCTCTGTCCACACTTTCATCTTCAATTTTCCCAGAGCTCTTAACTGTCTCACCAGCCGCTGGCTTAGCACCATGACTAACCTTAGCCACATCACTAACTTTACCTGAATCTGCTGCATGCTTTTCTCCAACTCTAGCTGAGGGCTGCATGGTGGTATGGCCTTGAGAAGAGTTCTTGTTAGTTTCCTCATGACTAACTTTAGATCCCCACCCACCAAACAGCTGTGAAAGAGCTTTACAGAGACCAGATTTCTTCTGTCGCTGTTGCTCTCGATTGTTGTGTTGCTCAGGAGTCTGGGAGACTCGAACCCTGGGTCTTGTTGCCATAACTGCCACAGAAATATACAGATTTTCTTCAATTGGGAATATGTTTCTGTGCCTTTGCTTCAAATATTGTTTGGGCCGGCCTGGCTATATATAATGACAGGTAGCTTAGATCTTAAGCACTTGAAATTAAATAACAATTAAATTGATTGTGCAGCCAGTTATACATTTTTAAGATCACGTGTGCTGGCTATCCCTTCATGACGATCATTATTATACGTCATCATATTTGATAATTATTTTTAAATAATAAAATTAATTAAAGAATAAAAGGAGAAAAGGAAATAAACCTACGCGTAGACGCCACTCAGTTACGTAAGGCAACTTATTTCTGGCATTTTATTATCTTACTAGCAATTTTTTATTTATTTATATTTGTACCATAATTTTATAGATAGCATATTCTTAAATTATATTCTAAATTAAATTAAGTCTTATTAAATTTTATTAAACTAAATATTATGAAATTTTGTATATAAATAATTTTTATATTAATTTATAAGTAATTTTATATTAATTAATTTTCATTTTAATAATTAAAGTTTTTTTAAAACTTCAAAAGTAAATGAAATGTGTCATGTTTATAATACTTGTAATGCATATAGATGGATTCTATAAAATAAAAATAAATATAATATATAATCACAATTAAAATACATATTAAATTTCACTAACATAATTATGAAATAAATTTATATTAAATTCTACCATACTAATGTTGAAGAGATTGTAAGATTTTAACGTCATTCTCATGTGTTGATGTAATATTTGTAATGCATATAAATTCTAAAAAATAATTAATATAAAATAATATGTTTATAATATTTGTAAAGCATATAGATGCATTTTATAAAATAAAAAGTAAATATAATCTATAGTAATAATTAAAATATATATTAAATTTTATTAACATAAATATAATTATGAAATAGATTTATATTAAATTTTACAATATTAATGTATTTTTGTAACATTTTTCATATTAATAAGTTTAGACATCCACTTTGGTTGTCATTTATAATTCTATTTTGTGGTTTCTTTATACTTGTTGGATGTTACATTTTCTTTCATTTTTATGGATGAATAGATATGGATGAATATTGACTAATTGTTAAAGTAGATCTAGGATGCTTTAAGGCTATGGTTGGATGTATGCGTATTGTTAGAGAGCTTGGTTGTGTTGAACATAATTGTGGATCTAACACTTTATCTTAGAGAGTAGTTTTGGGAAAGATCTTAAGTGAAGAGGTGTAGTTTGGTTTTAGTAGATACATGGTGGTCAAACCCCTATGGATGAGGCAAGATAGTGCCGCATGACCTAGGATTACATAAGTGAAAAAATTTGGACAGGATTGTAAGTCCATGACAATGTTTAAATCTCAGTAGATTAGGTGCACTAATTTATATCAAAGATTTTACTAATTCCAATTTCTTTAATGCTTTCCTAATTGACATGTTTAATAGAAATTCCATCCATTATTATAGGAAAAAAATCCTTAAACTTTTTAATATTTTACAGAAAAACTAA
>JASDQU010102347.1:153762-166646 GCA_032191745.1 Picea mariana
ATATATATATATATATATATATAAATATAAATATATATAAATATAATTTTCTTTTCTTTTTCATTTAACTATTAATAAAAATTTAATTTTTTTACTATTTTTAAAAATTATTTTTAACATTTTTTTTTATTTTTCTCTACATTAAAATTTGGTATTTCCATACATTTTTGAAAATTAAATTAAAAACTAAATATTTGAAAATTGAAAGGCATTAAAATTTGGTGTTTCCATAAGTTTTTGAAAATTAAATATTTAAAATTTGAGATGAGCTTACAATAGATATGTAAGTTAATTTTTTATAAAAAAATAAAACAATAAAAAATACATATATATTTTAAAATTTTTCAATTTTTATTTCAATTTTAATTTTGTGTTATAATATTTAATAAAAAAAGTTATATTCTTTACTAACTTTTCTTTTTAAATAATTAAAAAATATTTATAAAATCATTATTTATTTTATTCCAAATTTTAAAATTAAAATTTATCTTCTATTTTTTTTTTTATTAATAAATTTAAATATATAGTTTACATATAATATAAACTACATAAATTTAAGTATTTTGATAAGATGTTATGTACGATTAATTTGAGTTTTAATTTTATGATATAAATATTTTTTTAAGTATTTTGATAAAATGTTATGTACGATTAATTTGAGTTTTAATTTTATGATATAAATATTTTATAAAAAATGGTTATATTCTTTACTTATTTTTTTTAAATAATTATTTTTTTTTATAAAATTATTATTTATATTATTCTAAATTTTAAAATTTTTTTAATCAATAAATTTAAATATTTTGATAAAATTTTTTATGTATAATTAATTTGAATTAATATAAATTTACTAATTTTCATTGTTTTAAATATCAAATAAATAACACATATTTAAATTTATATAATATATAATAATATAAATTTTATGTTAAATTGTCTAAAATATTAATTAAAGATATAATAAAATAAATCGTTAATAGTGTTTAAAATTTTAACTAAAAATATGAAGCATGGGTGGGAATCATATATGATCATGAAGGAAAAGTAGAATTAGATTTGAGTTAGGGATTAAGCATAGGTAGGGGCATTAGTAGGATTTCAAGGTCTTCATTTGTGAAAGAAACAATGGGTAAAACATGGGAAAGTAGTCATAGACTCTCAAACATTATATTCTCCCTCTACGACATTTTACTACAATCATTGTTGGTCACATTTAGTTTAAAAAACTTTAAAATTGACCAAATAATCTAAATCAATATTGTATTTTCAAGTGGTGCAAGATCATAATAAATATGTAGATAAACTTGCTAATAAGGAGGTATTACTAGAATTAAGTTCACAATGGAAGATGTGCACACATGTTTAGTGATGTTGAAGGTTCAAGAGGACAACGATTCATGGATTTTACGTCACCCCAATATCTTATGCATTTATTTCTCGATGCTCTCGATTATTAAGAGCATGGTGGATTAGATCCTCTCTATGCATGGTTTTTCTTTTCTTGTATGGTGAGTTGGGAATGAATTTTCTCTCCCCCTCCTACTCCTATCCTTTATGTTTTCATTCAAGGGATTTCTTTGGTTTGTTCATAAAAGGGATAGTGGTGGGAGAAGGATTGTTGTCTTATTGAAGGACACTAGTTTCCTAGTTACTAGCCATTCAACACGAGAATTACCTCTCATTATGGTACTCATGGACTAATGTATAAATAATTATTGTGTGTTGTGTGAATTGGTGGAGGTTAGAAAAAATGTGAAGTTGTGTGAATGAGTTGTAGAAAAGGAGTAGAAATATACGGTGAATACATGTCTCCAATGGAGGTGTTGGCATGAGGAGTGGGAAGAAAATTTGACAGTGGAAATCCAAGAACAAGAATGGTATGTTGTTGAGACCATTGCTCATTTAAAAACATTGCAATACCTTAAATAAGAGTTTAGGGCATTCATGCAAATATCATGAAGCAAATATATGTAGTTGGAGCTTTATCTAGGATTACAAGCCTTGCTAGCAGCTCATATTGTTGGTTTTCTCAATGTCAGATAGGAGGTCATTTAGTGCTCCATTGCATCTAGAAGTCAATGTAAAAGGAACATCCCAATAGTGAAATCATAAATGGACACATGCTATGATGGATACAACAAGGATATAGGTGACAAAACATTCCCTTTATGGACACACATTTCAATTTTTTTCTTTGTTTAAAATGTTTAGTCTAGATTTTTTGTTAGGAGGTTGGTTTATTCCGCACCACACTTACCATGTTAGCTAGTTTATAACTTGTTAGATAGTTGTAAGATTTTTTGGAATGATGACATTGTCATTTTTCTCATGGGCTAAAACCATCTTATATTTAGTTTGTGTTACAAGGTAGTAGAGAAACTTGAAGCTTTGTCATGTCACCTATAGGAATATAAATTAGGTGGAGATAATACCACTCCATCACACAAAATATAAATTGGGTAGGGGGAATAACACTCCATTACAAAACTACTTAAACTAAACCCAATGGAAATAGACTTTATTATCTTTAGTTATATTTCAATATTATAATTGTACCTTAATTTGTAGATTGCATATTTAAATTCTATTTCAAATCTTTTAAATTTTTTCATTAAATTACTTTGAATATTCTCTTTTTAATAACTAATTTCCTTGAGAAGTTAACTATTTAAAAACTCATACACAACTTAATCTCTATAATATTCATATACTATTAACTATTTTCTAATCTTTTATATATCACACATATATTATGATTATTTATATAATCTCTTAAAAATAATAACAATATTTTTAATTTAAAAAAAATGATCTCAAGATAAAACTTTAACAAAATATTTAAAATTATTTTAATAAATTTATCTTTCTAAAAGTTATTCCAATCAATCAATCATAAATACGTTCTCATAAAAATAATATCAATAATACATAATCTTTCTAAAGATGTTTTCATAAAAATAACATCTATAATGTATAATCTTTCTAAAAGCTACTCCAATCATAAAAATGTTCTCATAAATCAAATATCAATAATACATAATAATATATGCAATAAATTATTCTTCCATTCAATATAATTATATTGTTTATTTTTTTCATATGATTTATATTTATAGAGTTTTGCATGTTTCTTTAATTAAACATCAATAATATAATAATATATGTAATAATTTTTTTCATATAATTTATAAAATTTTACATGTTTCCTTAATAAACATCTATAAATATAATTATATTGTTTATTTTTTCTATATGATTTATAAAATTTATAAAATTTTACATATTTCCTTAATCAAATATCAATAATATAATAATATATGCAATAATTGTTTCCATATAATTTATAAAATTTTAGACGTTTTCTTTATAAACATCTATAATGTATGCAATAATTTGATGCTTCATTCAAAATAAATGTATTTTATTTTACAATAGTATTTTATAATAATTTATAACTTTACAATATTATTATATAAAAATTTTATTATTCAAGTGTATTCTTTATTTTTTAAATATTGTTTATAATATTTTACATGTTTCTTTAACTTAAACATTAACAATACACACAATAAATTATTATTTCGTAAAACATAATAATATTATTAATTTTTAATATTATTTATAATTTTTATTTGATTAAATTCCAATATATCTAATTTCTTACATGTAAAATATTAGGTATCTGTCTCATCCACACATTCAATGATTACTTGTAAAGGACTTTCTTACCAATTAAGGTATCTCTGTCATCCACACATTGAAAGTTTTATGTGTACTTTATTCTGATACATTGATGTGCATGTTTACATTTAAAGAACTTTCTTAACCATTAAGGTATCGGCCTTAAACCAAGTATTGGTTCATACATAGAAAGAGGAATAATAATTTGCTTGATGTCTGGTTAGATGAATAATTTTGGAGAATCATTCTATGACAGTATAAAACACATATCACTGTAATCTTTCTAACAATATTTTTTTAATTATATTTGTATCATAATTTTATAATTTTATAGATAGCATATTCTTAAATTATATTCTAAATTAAATTAAGTTTTATTAAACTAAATCTTATGAAATTTTGTATATAAGTAATTTTTATGTTAATTTACAAGTAATTTTATATTAATTAATTTTCAATTTTATTTAGTAATTAAATTTTTTTTATATCTTCAAAAGTAGATGAGATGTGTCATGTTTGAAATTTTTGTAATGCATATAGATGGATTCTATAAAATAATTAATATAAAATAAAAATTAATATAATATATAATCACAATTAAAATCAAAAAATGATACATATTAAATTTTAGATCTATAAGGCGACTAGTCAACCACTTTGGAACACTAGGCCTAAGCGATGAACCATACATCTCTAGCAAAAGAAACCTAGGGCCGTGCTACAACAATAAGCACTCTACTATACAAAAACACCTTAAAGGTAGCACCAATCAAGTCAAGAACACCCTTCCAAAATCTAGCCCAAGGTCATTAAATCCATGAGTCCAACTAGTAAAGGCTCGAATAGGTCCTTCCAAAAGTAAGCCTGGAATGATAAGGGCCCAAGTCCAACTAGTGAAGCTGCGAGAAGCATTTATAGAAATCTACACAAAATAATAACCCAAAGTGAAATCTCCCTCATGAAGATGGTAAACCTCCAGGGGTGCTGAGACAAAGATTACATATCATCCTCAGGTAYCGCAAGCACTTCCCACTTGCAGTCACTTATGAAGAACACCATTGGAAAATTCACAAAGGATGCCACTTTGCAATTGTTAACTAGGAAAAAGAGTAATGGGTCAAGCTTCTACATTGGGATGGGACATATAGGACTTCATCCTAGGACCGAGACTTTAGCAAGAAGGCCTCACTCCGAGTAACATGCCAAATATAATTAAATAATTGATATAAATAAAATAAAAATATAATGTATAATGATATATATTAAATTTGATAAACATAAATATAATTATGAAAAAAAATTATATTAAATTCTACAACACTAATGTTGAAGAGGTCATAGGTTCAAATCCAGAGGGGGGTAGGGTATGTATACCTTCATAGACTTTACTAATCAAATCGCTGGGCGGAGGGGGGTCCCTTGTACCACAAACAAGGGGGTATCATACACCAATTTGGTGTGCTGGCTTGGTCGTGACCTTAAAAATAGACTATTATTGTTATTGTTATTATTATATCTTATAAAAGAAAAAATAAAATAATAATAATAATTTATTGGTACTTTACTTTGTTATTTGAGGTTGAATCCATGAATATGTGGTATACTTTTTTAGTGAAATGTGGTGATCAAAATTTGATATTTGACATTTGTTTTTAATTCAATCTCTATAAATTCATATTCACCTATAAATTTGACATTTGTTTTTAATTCAATCTCTATAAATTCATATACACCTATAAATTTGACATTCTACATTTTTTTACTAATATCTTTTTCAAAAAATATTAAATTCATTTATTGTGTCTAATTTGTATTTAATTAAATGCATGTCTTCTTAAATTTAAGGAAAAGTGAGGAAATAACTTTTGTTTCCAACATGGGTACGAAGATGGTGTTTAGGGGAGGAAAAACCCTAACACTCTGAAACAAATACTCTACAAATCGGATGCATGAACGAAACGAGTCACTGTGCAACCTACCGTCTGCTACGGTTTGGCACAAACAACACCCAGGTCTAAGCTGTCAGAACAAATCCAGAAGAGGGGGGGCAACCCCCCTCATACAACAAAGTTACGACCAATGATAGAACAGGAACAAGAGTCAAATGTCCCTCATTCGAGCCGTCATTGCAGCTGCGCGATCAACTCCTTGCCAGAGAATAGGGAATTAGGAAAGAGATGGATGTGGAAGCTGGAACGTCCCATCCAAAAGCATCTTGTGGTTGGGAGCCTGGAAAATGCATCCTGCAATCGGATAAACCATCAAGATATCTCATAAGCTCAACAAGAGTGGGTGAACACATATAGTTCATGTGAGAGCATGCCCTCATAGGCAAGTTTCTGGGATTGTGGCTGTTTGAACGTGACCTAAATAGATGGATAAAATACTAGTGGAACCCTAAGGGGGACTATGAGGTTCAACTCAGCTCAAAGGGTTTTCTCACAATCATCCTATATAATCTAGAAGATAAGGACATAATCTTTGAGAATGGGCCATACTTATACAACTCGGTGTTATTGGGCAAATCGGTAGATGCAGACATGAACTAATCCCCCTAGATCCACTTGGATCTAGAACAAAGCGAGATGGAACAAGATACTTTCCCTAAGTTGTAATCATTGAGTTTACTACCAAAAGGGGAATAGATAACATACCTTATGAATCACTTCCTTATATCTTTGTTGTCCCTACTTCACACCAACAGACTTGTGGAATCATATCTGCGATAAAACAAACCAACCAACATGAAAGCAGCAATAGTAGAATTCAATGACAACCTAAACATATGTCCAAGGAGTCATGTAATTAAATACTAATCATTTTATGGGAAAGAGACGTGCCACCGTATTATATTAATGAAAAGTAGAAGATACAACCGAATTGCCTTGATGTTGAAAATTCCCTTTTAGTGGTCGTTCGTTCCAACACACACATACACTTGCTCCGAAATTTGCATGAAGATAATCCGCAAAACATTGATGGGAAAATGGTGGTCTCAAGCATCACTAGAAACAAGATTCTTCACACAATCTTCAACCTATTCTTTCATCAATTCTCTACTTAATCTTACTTAACCTTTTCCATGAGAAGCCCATGATTATATAGGAGACGGCGAAGTGGTTAAAGGGATGAGGATGATCCCACCAAATCAAAGAAACCAGTAGGATCGCAAGCATACGGATGCCACCTCACATTCTAGAAGATTCCCCTTCTAGAAACTTCGTGAGACCTCTTTCCTCTTTTAGCTTTGGAACGCCATTGCACCCTGCCCATATAGTAGCCTGCGAAAATCCCGTGGGCCAGATATAGAGCAGCCTGTGGAAATCATAGATTTCCACATTGTGTAATATATGCAGCCTGTGGACCCTTTCTAAAAGGCAGCCTTGTAAAGGAGGAAATAAGTTGCTTTTCTCAAGAAAAAAGTCATGTTGGGAGCCTGAACACATGTTTGTGAAATCATCATTAGGGTGACCAAAATAATGTATAACACTCGACAGGGCTATTCCTATGTTTCTGGATGGAGATATTTAGCTCATTAAAGGAGGACTTCACAATGGGTCCCCTCTGGATCCGATTATACTCTTTGCCGCAAGCGTTCTAGCTGGAGGAAATCCTTATGGGAATCGGGAACATAGTGGGTCACTATGTCAAAACATCATAATCCACAAAGCAGAGGAAATACACTTCATAAGCCTGAATCTGCATCTATATGAACATCTCTAAGGCTCTCTCGGGATCTGTTACTCTAGAATATCAGGACAAGGAATGGAAACAAACATTGGACTACAAACATATTCCTTTCCACTGCAGGAAATGCCATGAACACGACCACCTCTTCAAAGACCGTCCTCTGAATATTCAAGCATCCACATCCAGCGAAACCAAGCAGAAAGATGGCTTCACCACTGTCACAGGCAGGAAAAAAAACCCATCGAGAAAGTAGAATCCAGATCCACGACCCAAGATATCGACAAAAAACTCTTATGAGATTCTGAATCAGCTACTGACAGACGAACAAATCCAAGATATGCACAAAGAGAAACAACAGGAGAAAGGAAAGAACCAAGACACACCTTCCTCTGGCCCAAATTGTGAGATCAACTCAGAAGAGGGGGGAGGCATAGATGGAGACACCCTGATGCAGTTGGATGATCGGGATATAGTAGGCATCGACCTAGAAAAACTTGAGGAAGATCTCAATCAAAAGGATCTGCAAGCCCTCCCTGAAGAGAAACTTCAAAAGGTACACAAAGTCTTTCTTGAATCCATTGCAGGATCCACAGAAAGACTAGGTATAGCCATAGATACAAGCTCAGACTGAAAGAGGGTACTGCCGGAGAACAAAAGAAGGGGAAGGAAATCAGCCCAACAACTCCTTAAGGAGGTAGGCAATCTCATGCTCAATTTGGGGCAGATCCAAAATCTCTCACAAGGATACCTCCACCCAACACGATAATCATTATGATGAAGATCATCACCTATAACATTAAGGGACTCAATGGTCAATCTAAACAAAGGATCCTCTGATATTGCATCAGATTAGAAAATCTAGATATGCTACTATTACAAGAAACAAAATGTGTTGGTACAGAGGCATAAACCATTTTCCAACACATCTGGAGGAGTTGTGAGTTCATACTTACTGACTCCATAGGGGCTTTAGGGGGACTGGCCATTCTATGGAACCCCAACAACATCACTTTAAGCATAAATTTTTCCACTATAGGCACACTCACTGCCCACTTCAAGATCACAGGATCAACTCAGGAGGGTGATATTACAAATGTCTATGGACCCCAAAGCCTGCCGGAAAAATACAAACTTATGAAGCGGTTAAACCACATCAAAACACCATTGAACATGCCCAATTGGATCTTAGGGGGTGACTTCAATATGATCCTATCGCTGGAAGAGAAAACAAGAGGAACCAAACGACTAGATCTAGACAGTGGTAAGTTCAAGAACCTCATAAATCAACTAAAGCTCATAGACATTGAAAATCGCAATGGCACATTCACCTGGTCCAAGTGTAGTTCAGGGCACCAACATGTTTCTTTATTTCTGGATCGCTTCCTTGTAGCAGAAGAATTAATAGAATTAGACCCGAATATGGAAAGTCTCATTCTCCCAAAAGCAGGTTTGGACCACTGGCCAATGGCCTTCTACCTAGAAACTGGGGCAACGCCCAAGTACAAACCCTTTTGATTTGAGAAATTTTGGCTTTCACACCCGAACTTTCATCAGCTTAAATCTTGGTGGGCTCAGGCAGAAATAGATCACGCTACATGCATGTACAAATTCTAGCAGCGACTCAAAAACTTCAAGTACTCCCTGAAGCTCTAGAACAAACATACCTTTGGAAATATATTCCAAATCATGCAGGACATAGAAAAAAAACTAGCAGAGATACATAAAAATTTCATCACAGGGACTTGAACTGTTGATCTAATGAAAGAGGAGGAGAATATCCAAGCGTATCTAGAAGAGAGGAAAAAACAAGAGGAAATTCTGTGGAGACAGAAATCGAGGGTCCAATGGCTCAAAGAGGGGGAAAAGAACACAAAGTTCTTCCACATAGATATGGTTCATCACTGATACATAAACAAAATAAATCATTTGGAGGATGCCAAGGGAAATCCAATAAGAGAACACACCCAAATCACGAAAGAGCTCAACAACTATTACAGAGATATCCTAACAAAGACCAGTGAGGATAGAACGACAATAATCCAATGGGTAACTAGTCACATACCCTCTTTGGTGACTCCAGAACAAAATGCAGCACTGATGAGACCCATTACTCAAGAAGAAGTGGACCAGGCAGTGAATGAAATGCCCTTAGTAAAGGCCCCTAGCCCAGATGGCTTCACCATCGACTTCTTCCACCATTGTTGGGATTTAATTAGGGAAGAGGTATGGCAGGTAGTTGAGGAATCCAGAACTTCAGGCCAAGTCTTCTCCACTCTCAACTCTACCTTTCTCACCCTAATTCCAAAAGAGGAGTGGGTCACTCATCGCAAACAATTCATACCAATTTCCCTCTGCAACGTCATCTACAAAATCATTACAAAGGTGATTGCAAAGGACCTTAAGCCAATCCTGTCTTTTGTCATTTCCAAGGAGCAAGAAAGCTATGTAGAGAGGAGACAAATTATGGAAAACATCATATTGGCTCACAAAGTCATCCACTCCCTCAAGACGACCAAAGTACCAGGTATTCTCATCAAACTAGATCTCTCAAAAGCTTTTGATAGAGTCATTTGGTAGTACCTTAGCTTCATTTTAGAATCCTTTAGATTTGATCAGCAATGGGTAAACTGGATCTTAAATATTACTTCCTCTTCTTTCTTCTCCATTCTCATCAATGGGGTGCCTTCCCAACCATTTTCCCCTTCCAAAGGCATCAGACAAGGCGACCCCCTTTCACCTTTTCTGTTTGTTCTCATAGTAGAAGGCCTGAGGCGTTACATCAAGGCAACAGTCCTAGAAGGCTCCCTCAAAGGTTTACCCTTGCAAAAAATCCAACCAGCACCCTTGCATAGTTAATTTGTTGATGACACCCTCCTCATGAACACCCCAACCTCAGAAGTGGCCAACAAGTTCAACTCCATCCTCTTTGATTTTGTAGAGGCCTCATGCATGACTCTCAACCTAGACAAATCCAAACTCTACATCTTCAACACTCCGTTAGTGATCCAAATTCATATCTCCAGACTCCTGGGCATACCCAAGATCTTCCTTCCTTCCAAATACCTAGGCATTCCTCTAACCGACACGTCGACAAGATCCATATCCTGGGACAATCTACTTCTTTCCATTTCTAATAGGATGAATAACTAGACCTTTAGGCCCCTCAACATCACAGCTAGATTGGTCCTGCTCAAATTAGTTTTGCATACCTTGCCTACTTATCTTTTCACAGCCTTGGCAGCCCCAAAGTAGTTCATCAGAGAAATCAGAAACCTCCAATGCAACTTCCTTTGGCATGGGCACCAACCAAACAAGAAATGGGTGGCAGTAGGATGGGACAAGCTCTCTACGCCCAAAACTATGGGAGGGTTGGGACTTCGTGATCCAGGAAAAATCAACCAAGTTATGGGTGCCAAAATGTGGTGGAGATGGCTAAAAACCCCAATAGCTTTATGGGCGCAAATTTGGAAACAAAAGTACACTCCACTCACGCAGGCAGACCAAACTTCATGATCCAGGAAAACTCAACCAAGTTATGGGTGCCAAAATGTGGTGGAGATGGCTAAAAACCACAATAGCTTTATGGGTACGAATCTAGAAACAAAAGTACGCTCCACTCACGCAGGCAGACCAACTCATTAGACACAATGACCAAATACAGGGATCCAATATTTGGAACACAGCCTGACATAACAGAGACTTAGTGAAAAAACATGCCTTTCAGGAGATTTGAAATGGAGAAAGTGCATTGTTCTGGCAAGACTCGTGGAAACAACACAAACCTTTAAGTGACCTGGAAGATCTCAATCCCCTCAAGAAGACACTAAACCAGGACACGTTTCTAAGGGTGAAAGATCTTTGGAAAAATGCAGATCAAAGACTCTAGTGGCATCAATGGAAAACATCTACTTAGGAGATATTGGTCCCAGAGGACATATACCTATAGGCTTGGCAACACTATGCAAGTCACATTAAAATCCTCAACCGAGAAGGCCCGGACATTCTCAGATGGGGGCACTTCACCACTGGTAACTTCTCAGTCAAAGAGGCCTACTATCTACAGAGAAACTACTAGAATCATGATAGGGTGAACATATGTAACAAGGTATGGAGCCCTCACTCTAGCCTAAGTTGTCCACCTTTTTATGGATTATAGCACACAACTGTGTCCTAACCTAGGATAACCTCAAAAAAAGGGGCTTCATAGGACCCTCAATTTGCGCCTTATGCCAACAAAAAGAGGAAACGAAGGAGAATCTCTTCAACAAATTTCCCTTCAGTCAGTGGATTTGGGATCAAGGAGCTCAAGTAATGCACAGATCAAATCGAGACAGGATAAACATCAATGACACAATAGAAAATTGGGACTCACTCTCCTACAAAAATCCTATTCTAGCACACATCTAGCAAATCCTCCCAAGATTCACTCTCTGGCAAATTTGGAAGGAAATAAACAAAAGAATCTTTCACTCCAAAGCCTCCACACTAGCCCTAACTTAGGATAAAACTGTCATGCTCATCAAAGAAACTATCAAAAGAAAACCATGGAAACCAGAGGACCTAAAATGCACTCCAGAGGAGCAGTTCTGTAATGACCTTGCTTAAATAGATGTATAGGATTATTAATTATAATTAATTAGATAATATGACTGCCCTAAAATGTTAGCTAAACAATAATTATTTCTTAAATAATATTAACTAATTAATTATTATTAATTACTTGTTCATATCTGTCAATGATTAATTAATTATTAATTGACTCAGTAATTATGTGAGTAAAGAATTAAAGGAGTTAATAATTTAATTTATTAAAGACTTACGTATACGGGGTGGTAAGAAACATTAAATAAGGGGATATGAAACATTAAATGGACGGGATACGATAATAAATATGGGGATAATATAATAAATAAAGGGATAAGGTAATAAAGGAGGGATAAGGAAATTAATGAGGGGGAAGAGAGTCGGTGAAAGGGGAAGAGTTCTGTTAGGTGAAAATATTGTCATTTAATTCCATTGTAGTAATTGCCCAACCATTTAATTTGTCAATCTGAGGTTCGTAGGCTTACGAAGAACATGCACTATATATGCAGGAGTAGACACCTAACTCTAATCTAAGAAAATTAAATCAAATCCTAACTCTTTCATTCCACTTAATAAGACTTAGTTGTTGTAGGAAAGAAAACACTATCTCCCTTTCAAGAGGTCCTCTCAAGATGTTTCACAAAACCTATCAACAATCAAGATCATCAAGTAAACACTCATCCATTGAAAATAAATATACTTAAAAGGGCTTAGTTGTTGTAGGCATGAAAACACTAGCTCCTTTTAGGAGATATTCTCGGAATGTTTCAAATAACCTATCAACAATCAAGATCATCAAGATAATTCTAATAAAAACAATAAAGCATATAAACCTATTCAAAGTATTAGAACAAGAAGAAAATGCTACTATGATCTATTTGGAGTGAGCTCAATTCTCCTAAGAACAAAGTAACACATAAACTAAAGCA
>JASDQU010102347.1:237102-278339 GCA_032191745.1 Picea mariana
TTAACCACCATTTTTTAAAGAAAAAAAATATTTAATTAATGTTACAAAGTTTACATATGAAATAATTAGAACTTCAGGTTTGTGTACAGATTTTAAAACTCCCTCATATCATTCAAAACTTATATCAAAGTCATAAAAATATTACATGATGAAATCAAAGATTCTATATTTAATTTTAGATTATCATTTTCTTTAACAATTTTAGATTAGCATTTTATTTTAAAATTCAACTCTATTTTATGATAAACATATCTTGGACTTATATGACAAAGAAAGCTAAAAAAAATATGGGAAGAGATTAAAATATAAAGAACATAATAATTAAAGAAAATTATTACCTATAGATTGTTACAATGTTAGTCAAGTTAGTTAAAACAATGTATGTAAGTGAATGAATGCATATTCTATGAATATAATGTAATTGCAATGAGCTTATATGACAAAGAAAGCTAAAATATATGGGAAGAGATTAAAATATAAAAAACATAATAATTAAAGGAAATCATTACTTATGGATTGCTAGAATGTTATTCAAGTTAGTCAAAACAATGTAAGTGAAAGATGACATATTCTATGAATATAATGTAAGTGCAATGAGCTTAGAATTTATAAAACATGTTGTTATATTACACTTATGGMTTTCAATATATGTATATGACTATTATGTATAAATTAAGAAGATGGATGAGAAACAAGGGTTATAAGTTTCTTGAGTTATTTCACCCAAATAAAACATGGTTTATTATACTATACATGTTTAAAAATAAAATGATATTGGTAAAWTGTGATATTTCCACAATTTCATATATTTATGACAAACAAGATTAATCATTGATATAATTATATTACTAGTTGGGAGAGAGGATTTGTTTTAAGGTTTAGCATATTCAAACTACAACAACAACGTGCACAATCATACTTGTTTCCCTTTGCATGTTTGTAATAATGGTGTCATGAAGTAATTGTGCTTAGAGGAGTTGGTAATGGAAAAGGGGGAGGTGGACATTACTTCACAAGCATGTTTTAGGAAGAGGAAAACAAAGTATTGGGTAGAAATGTAGGGGGGAAATTGATCATAAGGTATCAATCAAGACAGACGATCAATATGGCTCAAAACACAAGGCACTAGTTGAGGTATCACTGGCTTGAGAAGGAAGAAGTTACTAACTTCATAAGAGAGGAATCACTACGTATAGGGAAAACCAATATCCATGATAGAGAGAATAATTTAGAAAGGGTCATCAAGAAGGCTTCAATGCTATATACTTCAAATTTTGACAATGATTTGGGTACCAAAGTTACAGAGGCTAATGGAAAAGTGTTTGATGAAATTATTGCTCTCTAGTTGTTTGAAGAAAAATTTAATTGTTTTTGCCTGTTTACCAGAAATACCATGGTAGCAAAGTTTGCATGCCAAGTATTAGTTGAATTTTTTCTCTTTGGAATCCAAGGTTAACAAGACTATATCCCAAGTCTTTAACAAAATGTGTGTTCATCAACTTTTTGTTAAATTATTGTTTGGCATCGGAGGTTAGAAGTGCATAAGATTACTAGAGGCTTCTTCTCTTGACTACAAGTTGTTTGGTCAA
Organism: Picea mariana; assembly: GCA_032191745.1. Taxonomy (NCBI): domain Eukaryota; kingdom Viridiplantae; phylum Streptophyta; class Pinopsida; order Pinales; family Pinaceae; genus Picea; species Picea mariana. The sequence goes on from JASDQU010102347.1 coordinate 238,692, forward strand.
GTGGTGGGTAAAGTCCATGCAACCAAGATAAAATTTTCAGATAATGGTAAAGTCTCTTTCTTGGAAATTCGTATTTTTTCTCTTTGGAATCCAAGGTTAACAAGACTATATCCCAAGTCTTTAACAAAATGTGTGTTCATCAACTTTTTGTTAAATTATTGTTTGGCATTGGAGGTTAGAAGTGCATAGGATTAATAGAGGCTTCTTCTCTTGACTACAAGTTGTTTGGTCAAGTGGTGGGTAAAGTCCATGCAACCAAGATAAAATTTTCAGATAATGATAAAGTCTCTTTCTTGGAAATTCATACTTTTATGGGTGAGTTATTCTGATATGTGGTGGATATCAAGACAGAATGGACTTACCACAAAATATTTTTGTTGAACAGTAGTGTTTACTATTTGGGAATAAACAACTTGAAGACTTATTCATTTTTTATAACTATAACATGGTTAAAAAATCAACCCTTATTTTTTTGTTTTGATTGGAGTGTCCTCGTTGTCCTAGGTGGAGGATTTTCCCACTTTCCTAGCATCCTCCTATAGCAGAAAACATAATTAGCTAGATACAATCATCCATATCCACCTTGACCTGTAGCTTGGTGCAAAATAACACATTCATAGATTTATCCCACCAGGAGGGATCTTCAAGTTATGTTAGGAAAGGGGTTGGGCCTTCAAGTCTTGTAGCATAATTTGGATAAGAGAGGCCACATGGATAGACTAGGCTTTTCCATCATGGTTCATGTGACCCTCAAAGATGATCGAGCTGTAGGAAGACTTATTATGGCTTGATGGAGGCCACTAGACATGAAAGCTTCATTGAGGAGGTTAGTATCTTGATCATATCTATGTTCTTCAATGATTATACACATATGTGTATTTATAGAATGTGGCATATACGAAAGCCAACTATCGTATATGTTCATTTACGGAAGAAGTCTTTTGTAAATGCACATATATAGAACTCGGAAGTGCACATATATTGAAGCTAACTTTTGTAAATGTGCATATATGGAAGTTGAGTTATGTATATGCGCGTATATGGAAGCGTGCATATACGAAAGCCAAATTCCGTAAATGTTCACATATAGAAGTTTGCTTCCATATATGCGCATATTCGGAAGCCAACTTCCATAAATGCACATTTATAGAAGCATGCTTCTATAAATGTTGACTTCCATATATGCATGTATACGACAATGATCCATAAATGCGCATATATGGAAGTTGGCTTTCATACATGTGCTTATATGGAAGTTTTATATAGTATTTGTGAATATACAAAAGTGTGCATATACGAAATTGTATTTTCGTAAATGCACATTTACGGAAGTTGGCTTCTGTATATGTGTGCATTTATGAAAGACGCCTTCTGTAAATGCACATATACGGAAGTGCACATATACGTAAGCCAACTTATGTGTATGTGAATTTATAGAAACAACCTTCCATATATACGCATTTACAAAAGTTGGTTTCGATATATGCGTGCTTCTATAAATGCGCATATATGGAAGTTGGCTTACGTATATGTGCATATACAGAAGCCAACTTACATAAATGCACATATATGGAAGTTGGCTTCCGTATATGCATGCATATACGGAAGCGTGCATATACGGAAGCGCACGTATACAGAAGCCAACTTCCATAAATGTGCATATATGGAAGTTGGCTTCTCTATATGCGTGCTTCCGTATATGCGCATATATGGAAGTCAACTTCTGTAAATGCATATTTATAGAAGTGTGCTTCTGTAAATGCTCATATATGAAAGTTGGCTTCCATATATGTTGTATATGCACGTATACAGAATTGCTCCGTAAATGCCCATATACGAAGGTTGGTTGGCTTCAGTATTTACACTTATATGAAAGCGTTCATATATGGAAGCCAACTCCCATAAATGCAGATAAATAGAAGCCGACTTTCATAAATGCGCATTTGTGGAAGTTAGATTCAGTATATGCGCATATACGAAAGCGCACATAAACAGAAATCAATGGCTTTCATATATGCACGCTTCTGTATACACGCATGTACATAATCCAGCTTCCATATATGTGCATTTACTAAAGCACGCATATATAGAAACCAAATTTCATAAATGCGCATATACAGAAGGTTTTTTTCATAAATGCACATACACAGAAGTTGGTTTTCGTATATCCGCACTTTCGTATATGTGCATTTACAGAAGGTGGCTTTCATAAATGTGCGCATATACAAAAACGCACATATATGGAAGCCAACTTCCGTAAATGCAGGAATATACCTGCCCCTCAAAACCTAGCCAAAGCCCGTGGGTTGATCACGGGTTGTCCCGACAAGCCCCGCTAGACGTCCAACAATCGTCTTGCGAGGACCTCTGCAAATCAAGGGTCGCAACAGTTCACCAGATCGGGATTGTGAGGTTTACATGAGAGACTTGAGGGCCTCTTATAGAGCGGACACTATTGGAGAAGAGTGTTGAAGGGCTTGGGGAGCCTTGGACTCAAGGACATCAGGTCAAGTGCTCCCTGTTCTCAATGCAACCTTTCTAGCCCTCGTACCCAAGGAAGAACAGGTTAGTCATCCCAAGCAATTCAGACCCATATCTCTCTATAACATGATCTACAAGCTGCTAACTAAAGTCATTGCTAGGTGCCTCAAACCCATTCTCTTCCATATATGCGCATTTACGGAATTTGGCTTCCGTATATGCATGCTTCCAAATATGAATATTTACAGAATTTGGCTTTCGTATATGCACACTTATGAATATGCGCATATACGTAAGCCAAATTACATATATGCGTATTTACGAAAGCCATTTGCGTATATGCGTGTCAAACCCATTCTCTTCCATATATGCGCATTTGTGGAATTTGGCTTCTGTATATGCACACTTTCGTATACGAAGATTTACGGAATTTGTCTTTCGTATATGCACGCTTCCGTATACGCGCATTTATGTAAGCCAACTTCCATATATTTGGGTTGATCATGGGTTGTCCTAAGAGGCCTCGCTAAACATCCAACAATCATCCTGCGAGGACCTCTACGAATCAAGGGTCACAACAGTTCACCAGATCGGGATTACGAGGGTTACATGCGATACTGGAGGGATGCTTACAGAGCGGACACTATTGGAGCAGAGCAGTGAAGGGCTTGGGGAGCCTTGGATCAATGGACATCAGTTCAAGTTCTCCCTGCTCTCAATGCAACCTTTCTGGCCCTCATACTCAACGAAGAACAGGTTAATCATCCTAATAAATTCAGACCCATAGCTCTTTGTAACGTGATCTACAAGATGCTAACTAAAGTCATCACCAAGCACCTCAAACCCATTCTTCCATTCATTATCTCTCCCGAGTAGTCAGGATATGTTGAAGGCAGACAAATTCTCATAAACGTTCTTCTCGCCCATGAAGTCATCCATTCTCTTCATTTCCTCCCCTGCACATTTTGTTTCTTGAAGTAAAAGAATGTCATGGTGTTCTCCTATGATCCTTTCCCATAGAAGCCTCTACTTACTATGACCATTGAGAACCCGTATATTCCAAGAGATGAGCTTCATGATGAGGAGGGAGGGGCGAGGGGGGCGGGGGCGGGGAAAGGTGTCAAATATGAGGTGTATCTTACCTAAGTTGACCCTAAAGTTACCTATTTCCTGTATAAGCTTCTAGGTAGACTTCCTTCCTCTTTTCTTTTCATCCTTTTGAAATTTATGTTGGTCTCTCTGCTGAATGCGCTGAATGCCCAAGCCTATGTTGGATCTAGCCGCTGAACCCATTGAGGAGTTGATAAATAGTTTATCAACTTTGCGGAGCTGATCTGGGGGAATTATAGTGTACAGTTCCTTCTTGCGGTAGGCCTACTCTAGATTTTCCAGATCTATTACGGCAAGATCGTGCTCATCTAGATCCATTTCAGTTTCTCCTTCCTCTGGGTCAGAAGCTTCTCCCACTTTTGGGAGGGATTGTGAGGAGGGTTGGATCTGCTCCAGAACTGGGGTATTCGGGAGATTATCTTTTGCTTTGTTGTGGGTAGCAGTTTCCTTTTGGGGTATCTTAGGTGTGTCCATGTCTTCAGGGATGTTCTGAAGGGTGTCAAAGGAGTTGGAAGCTGGGACTTCCTTGTTTACCATCAACATTTTTTTTTTACAATATGGCGTCGTTGACCCCCTACCTAGGTAAAACGATCTTTTGTTTTACTAGTTTCATTATTATCACTTTTGGTTGTCGCATTCATAGGGTAGTCCCTGAACAAATGGCCATGCTCGTGGCATTTTCTGCATCTGAAAGGTATATGCTCATAATCAATAGTTTGAGACCAGTCCTTATCATGGTATTCTAGAGCGATGGAGCCTGGGAGAGGCCTAGATATGTTGAGGTAGACACAAATGCACGCTTAGGAGGTGTACCTTCTTTGTTTGGTTTCCTCTGAGGATTTTACATAGATTCTTATACTGTTGCCAATGTCGGCCATAATCTCCTCTAACCAAAACTCCAGCAAGAGAGAGTATAGGCGTATCTAGACCGATTTCTGCACAAAGTCTTATTTTTCAGGGTTGAACTTCTCTGTCCAGAAGCGCAAAAAAAGGTCGATGGAGTTGAAGAAATACGGTCCTCCAGGTTATAAAAAATGATGGTAAAGAAACCCTTGGAGCATATTTGCAGGTCGTAATGTCCTTTGGGATTCCACCATTGATGAATCCACTTGATGAGCTCGTGTTCAGAGGGCCACAGACCTAGAAATTTTCCTACCAACACGTAGTCCCTCATGTATTGCTTATGTTCCTCGATTATGGGTGTGTCAATGACATATTTTGGTGTTGAAGGTGCCTGCGGTATGCACTTCCCCCATGCCTAGGGGCATGTTTCCTTGGCTTGTGTTGGTCCAGAGTCGATTTTCATTTCCTTTCTCTTGCGACGAATTCACAAGTTCGTTGCAAGAGAGACGATCGTCCACTATCTTCATGATCGTCACAAGAGAGACAAACGTTTGATTCTATCGAGAGAGCGACAAATACAGGCTGAATTTATAATAAAATTGAAAATTTGAACTTTTTCTCTTGAATTTTGCGACAAAAGGGTACTTTCGTCACAAGTAGTCGCCACAAATTTTTTAACATGTAGTAGTGAATTGTCCTCCATCCCTCATCGTGCTCGGAAATCAAAAGTTAATATGAATAAATAAATCTCTTGCAATTTTTTCGACGGAGCCTCTTAAGGCACTCCACAAAAAGGAGGGGTCGGGAATAATATTCCTCTCCCAAAATCATTTTCTTAGTTTCAAAGCACGGATTGACCAAGATAGAAATAACTATAGTGATTTTAGAACCCTCAAATTGGTTATAATTCTTGCTATAGAAAAAAAAAAAAAAACAAATTGGTTACCTACTTCAAGCTTTATCATGTTTCGCTACCAACTTACCTACTTCAAGCTTGATCCTGTTAGTGATGGAAACTCTTCCGAATTGAATGGTTGTAATCAGGTTTGGAATTGAAGAACAAGGGTCACCTGTTAATTTCAGTATTTGAATGGTACTGTTGAAGAACAAGGGTCACCTGTTAATTTCAGTGTTTGAATGGGTATTGTTGTCTTTATTTTTTTTACAGAATCTCGAACTTTCATGAAGGCGGAGTAAATGTTTTGACTGTATTTTTTTGAGTGTTCGAAAGGCATTGTTCGCTTTTTTTTTTCACTAAATCTGTAACTTTCAAGAAGGCAGAGTAAATGTTTGGACCGTATTTGACAGAGTAGATGTTTTGACTCTATTCGACAGCAAAAATGTCCCTTGACGGTAGAGCAAACCATAGTTTCCAGTACGCCCATAATTTGTGGCTTTCAAATTCCATAATTTGTCTAAAGTTATAAACGAAGAATATTGAATCCATATTCCTAAATGGCATGAATAAAAGTGCAGATTTGTGACACTCCACGTGCATGAATGGACTCCATCCTATGCGTCTGCTCGTAGAAGACACAACAACGAGAATCCTGGCCTGACTCAGGGCATAAATATTGAGCCGGTCAAGAATTCGGCATTGGAGAGAAGCATTCTCAGCTAGCTCTACTATTTGTAGAGCCACTGTGCACAGGACCTGCAACGGGAATGGAATGCCAATAGCTGCAGGAAATTCGAAAAAATTAAAACAGAAATGGAATATAAAAAAACGATCAACAGAACTCGAACCAGAAACCTCTTACCGTTTCATACACAGATAGGCGGAGTGGTGACCTTGTTCTAGTGGACCTCTTACGACCTTGTAGGAAAAACATCCATTCATTTCGTGCATGTCGGGCTAACTCAAAAATGAAGAAACAAACCGCAGGAAGGCCGGTCTGCGGGAGCACACTGTGCGGACCTTCGAAATTGAAAATTTAAAACTGAAATGCGATTGGCGGGACCTTCGAAATTGAAAATTTAAAACTGAAATGCGATGGGACTGCGTCTTGGAAGGTGATCCATTCTGGAGATCTGAGTCCTGAGATAACGGAGCCTTGTGGGTACCACCGGAGGACCTGCCGGAAAGGTAACTGGGGAGGGGGAAGATTGCTCCCGAGTTATCCTATTCCGTTTTTTTATTAAAATTTTGATGTTCACACATCTCCATATTAGGGTTGGAATTTCAAACTGAAAAAGCCCGTCACGGTTTAGATTACTACAGTGGCAGTTCTGCCGATTTTAAGCTTGATAGTTGATGGTTGCAGGAAACTTTTGATCGTATTTGACGGGCAAATTGCCAATTTGCCCGTCAAATTCCATCCTTGCTCCAAATAAGCTTCGAAGACAACATAACTCTTCATTGACTTATTGGCTGGATTGACACTTCTTGACTACTCCAAAGTATAGCCAAGCTCTGATAACAAATTAAGAATATGAAGAGCAGCCATATCTCATAAACACAAAATAATAATTTGTATTACACACAATAAACAAAGATACATCAGGTATATATATAATTGGAGTGAAATCCAACTTATTCCACTCTTGAAGAGAGAGGTTGAGAGAATCTCTCAACATCCTCCAACAAACCAAACCAATCCCTAAACTCTAGTATGCATCATAAATGATGCATTATCTCTAACAATTGGTACAATTTTAAGAACTATAATATGTAGTAACACCAATATGTCAAATAAAACTGTACCATTTAAAATAATTTATCAGTGATTTATAAAAAGTAGATTTAACTTCCATTTTTCAATAGACTTGTGTTTTATTCTTCCCAGATTTCTTTAAAATGTCTTGGTTCTAATCATACAATTTCAAATTATGATCCAGGACCATAAACACTTTCAATCACTCATTAATATCAATGATTTATAATGGGTAGATCTGACTTCCATTTTTCAATAAATTGAGTTCTATTCTTCCCAAATTTCTTTAAAATATCTTGCGTGTAATCATAAACAATTTCAAATTATGATCCAAGACCATAAACATTTTCAATCACTCATTAGTATCCATTATATATCCACTATCCATTATATATCCACTATCCCATAAATATCCTCTTATGTTTTTGTTTTTTTCTAAAAACATATGTTTTTGTTTTTATCTAAAACACATGAAATGACAAATTTATTTTAGAATTTTGTTTTTTAAAGCATATGAAATGACAAATTTATTTACAAATTTTGGGTTTTCTTTTTTTAAATGAGAATAAAAATTTTCTTGTTCATCTTTATCTCAAGGACTCCTAAGAAATATGCTAAATGTTTATATTGAAATTGTATATCAACAAAGCTAACATAAATTAGCATATCATATGATCTTTACCTAAAACATGCACATGGTTAAATAAGAGTAATATAATGGGAAATATCCCTTGTTTTTGTGAGCGCAACCCAGATCAATCATGACCACTTACAATTTGGGCTGATGTTAACTAAAAACAATTTTGCCCTTCCTTTAAGATAAACTTTGTTTTTGTTTTCATTTTTTTTAGTTGGAACAATGTTGAAACCAAAATTTGTGTAAAAAAATTATTATTATTACATTAAATTAAACTTAATTATTTAAAATAATTAATTGATAATAAAAAGTAAATTTCTATTCCTCCCAAATACCTTTCAATATTGAATCTTTTAACATGTGAAAAATACTTACTCTTACCAAATTTAATACGGCTGAGCTACATGATCAGAGTGATTCGTTTTGGACACGACCTGTATCAGAGAAGTGATTAAAGAAGGAACACTCTTCATGAATAACTGTAATGGGACTTGATATCCATTATATATCCAGATGTGCTCTTTCTTTCATCAATACTTCCTGCAAAATCATTATCTGTGTATCAACCCAACTGCAGATTATTTGAAGTGGAATACAGTATGCCATGATTCATAGTCCCTGCAATGTATCTTAATAACCTTTTTCCTGCTTGCCAATGTGAGTTCTTTGGTGTGTCCATGAATCTAGAGATCAAACTGACTCCATACATTATATCTGGCCTAGTTGCGGTGAAATACATCAAACTTCCAACCAATTTTCTGAATATAGTTGAATCAAAATCCATCTCATTTTGTTCTCTACTTAGTTTTGTGTCAACTGCTACAGGTGTCGAAACTAGACTGCAGTTTATCATTCTAAACCTTTTTAAGACATCTTTTGCATATTTACTTTGACATATGAAAATGCCTTTATCATTTTGTGTGACTTCAATGCCAAGAAAATAGTTCATTAACCCCAAGTCTGTCATCTCAAATTTCTTCTTCATTGTTGAGTTAAACATATCAATAGAGAGATTACCTATATAGATCAAATCATCAACATATAGGAAAACAATCAAGATCCGACCTTGTTCATTGACTTTGGTGTATAATGTAGGCTCACTAGTGCTTCTTATGAATTCATTTCTTATCATGTATGAATCTATCCTGCTATACCAAGCCCTTGGTGCTTGCTTCAATTCACAAAGTGTCTTCTTTAACCTGTAAACCTTGTCTTCTTGTCCTCTTACTTCATACCCTGGTGGTTGTTGCACATAGACTTCTTCTTCTAAATATCCATTCAGGAAGGTTGATTTGACATCCATTTGATAAACATTCCAATTATGTTGAGCTACAATAGCTAGTACCATCCTAATTGTGTCAAGTTTTGCTACATGTGTAAATGTTTCATTGTAATCAACTCCATATTCTTGTGCAAATCCTTTAGCTACTAATCTTGCCTTATGTTTGACAACTTCTCCATTTGCCTTATATTTAGTTTTATACACCCATTTCACACCTATGCATTCTTTCTCCTTAGGTAAATCAACTAGATCCCATGTATCATTTTTCTTAATAGACTCCATTTCTTCATTCATTGCATTAATCCAATGTTCTTCCTTTATTGCATCTTCAAAGTATATAGGATCATGAGTAAATAGAGAAAAATTGGATTGCAGATCTATCCTATCTCCTTGATCATATATTTCATGCAAGTTTTAGTCTTTTTGCCTCTTAATCTTGATCTTAATGATTCAAGTGTAGGAGTTGAGTCATAACTTACTTGTGGACTTGATGTTTCTCCTTTCTCATCTTGCCTTTGTGAGTTTTATTCTTGTGGAATGCTTGATGGTATTTCTCCTTGCTCATTTGATTGTTCTCCTTGACCTTTTTCTCTTTGTTCTTCATATAGTATTCTTGTACCTGTAATTGTCTTGTCTATATTGCCATCCCAATATTCTTCCTCTTTGAATACAACATCTCTACTTACAATGAATTTCTTAGTTATAGGATTAAACAACTTATATGCCTTAGATTGTTCATCATAACCAATAAAAATGCATTTTTCACTTTTATCATCCAATTTACTCCTTGTTTGTTCAGGCACATGTGCATATGCAATGAAACCAAATACTCTAAAATGAGAAACACTATGAAGCTTACCACTCCATGCTTCTTGAGGAACCATGTCCCTCACAATCTTTGTTGGACTCCTGTTCAATATATAGATTGCACAAGCTACTGCTTCGGCCCGATATTCATTTGATAGATTATTTCCTTTCAACATGCTTCTTACCATCTCCATTATTGTACGATTCTTTCGTTCTGCAACACCATTCTGTTGAGGTGTATAGCTTGTAGTGAACTGTTTCTTTATTCCATGATACCTTCAATACTCCAAAAACTCATTTGACTTGTATTCTCCTCCTCTATCTGATCTCAATATCTTAATGGATAGACCACTCTGTTTCTCAACCAATGCCTTGAATTCCTTAAACTTGTCAAATTTTTTAGATTTGTGCTTAAGGAAATAAACACATGTTTTTCTACTATAGTCATCAATGAATGTCAGAAAATATATGCTCCCCCCTAATGATGGTGTCTGCATTGGACCACACAAATCTGTATGCACAATTTCTAATGGTGCACAAGCTCTATATGACTTCTCTTTTGGAAAGCTTAACATATGTTTCTTGCCCAAAATACAACTTTCACATGAACTAATTGGTGCTTGAATAGGTGGTAAACCTTTTACCATTTCATTTCTTTGCAACAAACACAATCCTTTAAAGTTTAGATGGCCATACCTCAAGTGCCATATCCATGCCTGATCTTGACTTGATGCCTTGAAACTTGCTCCTATCTTATCCATCATTTCACTTTTCATGTGAAGTGGGAACATTACGTTGTCTGTCATTTTAATCCTTGCAATCGCCATTTTACTAGGAGGAATATCAAATATAGTGCATACATTATTCTCAAAAGAAACTCTATAACCCTTTTGAGTAAGTTGTCCCACACTTATTGTTATTGGATAAATCTGTAAGTGCGGACACAAACCGATCTCCCTAGATCCACCTGGATCTAGAAAAAAGCATGACAAAATAATACTCTTTCCCTAGATTTTGACTATTAAATGAAATAGGAGGCAAGAACAAAGAACATACCTTATGATCACTTCCTCTGGTCTTTGTTGCTCCCGCTTCACTCCAGTGCTCTCGTACAGTCAATACTAGAACAATACAAACCAACCGAAGTGAAGAAAGCACAATCTATTCAACAGTGAATCTATGTATATGATCAAGGAGTTATACAATAAAGTGGAATCAACTTTATGGGAAAGAGACATATTATTGTATCATATTGATGGAAAGTAAAGATTACAACTTGAGCCTTGATGTTGCAAACTTCCTTTCGATGGCCCTTGGCTCTGACACACACACTTTCTCACTTGCATGAAGAAGATCAACCACCTTTGATAAACTTGTTGGAGTTTCCTAACTGTTGTAGCTTCAGTCCTTCACACAATCTTTCACCAATTCTCCAATGTCTTGCTTAACCTTGTTTGCTTAATCTTTTTCATGAGAATTCACTCAATATATAGGAGAGAATGAATTGGTTACTTGGATAAGAATGATCTCAAAATATCAGGGAATCCAGTACTAGGATAACCATTCGAATGCCATCTCATCCTTCTAGAAGATTCCCTTCTAGAAACTTTGAGAATTCATCTTTTTCCTTGTTTTAGAAAGTGTTCGCACCCTAGCAGTTACACACAGTGCGAACTTCTCGCACTCTGGATTAAGGCAGCCTGCGAGAATCATACATTCTCGCAGGCAAATGTATTAGCAGCCTATGAACCTCCTTAAAAAATGATATTTCTGGAAAGAGAAGAAAGTAACTTTTCTCAGGAGAAAGTTCTTATGAAGAGTCTGAGTACACCATAATCAATACATCATTATGATGACCAAAATCATGGGTAATAGAATGCCCCCCAAAGTCTGAGGTTGGAACCAGTGATAGCCAATAGACTTTGTAAGCTGCATGTGTGTGTCGAGAACTAGGAGCACATCTAATTGGAAACCTACGAACAACCAAGCATATGCAGAATATCATATATACCAATTCTAAGGTAGGAATTCCCATACTCAGATCACAGACTGATGACATTATAGACATGGGTCATGGCCACCAATCATACACTGTGGATCCATGCTGTCAAAATATAGCATAGCCACCGGAATACACTGTGGATCTATGCGAGAAATTTCAAATCAAGACGAGATAGCCACGAAACATACACAGTGGATCTATGTGTCATAAATTATACATACTCCATCGCAACCTGGATCTCAAAGATAATATCCAAGGTATTCAATCTTGTCTCCCAAAGTACGAATCTAACCATGTGATTATAGGTGTTGAAGTCGAACATGGTAGCAACCACTTGATTATCGGTCATTAATGAAACCATTAACAAGTGCGAGGGAAATCACCATTGATGTCAATGACTCCCAATGTACTATAGTACAATCCATCGAGTGTGAATAAATGAGTTGATGTCAAACATATGATGGAATCTTTCGATCAGGGGTCAATGATGTAAACCAACTGTCGAAAACGAAAAACTTGCCATTGAGGCATGCAAGTTCCAAGGTACCAAATAATTTCTAAGTCTTGATTCCGGATAATGAGCTGAAGTCAACAGAACAAAACTCATCACAGGAGGGCCTTGATGTATCCCCCATCAATGACACGAAATGAGTAACAGAGTTTGAAGGTGAAACATAGCATTTTGCAAATTGGACTGGACACAGGGAAGGCCGACATGGAGAGAATGGATAACTACAGATGGCCAACTCAATATAGGTTTCAGATGGACTTCTCTTGAACATATGAACGACACGACCAATGATTTGGCAGCATTGACTCAAAGACAACACAGGGAGTGACCTTGTAGCAAATCGAATGAGAGACAAATGGATTTCCCAAACCGGCTTCAAATGCGATGAATAGGGGGTGTCATGTTCAAGAGCGACACTTACTGCCAATCAATACGAAGATGAAAACATATCCCTTTCCCAAATTTTCCCCCACCATTTCTGGCGAGTACCTCTTTATTTTTACGCAAGCTTGAGGAGGATAACATATGCTTGTTGATATAAGCTCATCCTTCAGATGAGTCCCTCGGAGTATTTTTAACGAACCCTAAGAAGGAGTGGTTCGGTCCCATCACGGGTCTGTCAATGTTTGTTTAATGAGTCCAGAGATAGAAAACTCGAAGGTTTTTCAAAATTATAGAGTTTGGAAAAACACTTAAAAGAGAAATCTCTCAGTTCCTTTTTCGTAAAATAGTCTGGACGAGACCGAAAAAGAGATAAATTATCGCTCACCAGATGCTTACTTCAAATACTTTATCGAGCGTGAAAATAGCAAGGTCGCTCAATGATCTTTTCATGTTTAGAGAGTCTGAAAAGAGCTTAAAGAGGACTCCAGGGGGGTTCCTTTTTCGTATAACCTTGTTGAGCCCGAAAAAGTGATAAAACTATGCTTGATCACGTTCTCATGTATTTACGAGCGTAAGAACGGACAAAAACGATGCTCGAGGTTTTATGTAAAAAACCCTAAAAAATAATCAAAAACACATGATAACCAAGAAAAACATGTCCATATCCCTGTATTGAATCGTCAAAGTCATCATGCCTGCACAAGTTACACTTAACATGACATTAGGGATTAGGGTTTAGTTGATAAATAATTATAAAAACCCAAAATGATATGGTAATAGTAAATAAAATGAGTAAAAACTCTTTTTTACCACACCATTTTACATTTCCACTATTGAGCTCCAAAAAACCCCTCTTTTACCCTCGAAGTTTGGCGTTAGATTACGGGAGCTACGAGAGACCATTCAGCGAGCCGTCTACGACATTAAGGTAGGCTCTTCGTCCTTAACATTTTCATGGTTTCATTTTTTCATTTCATTGGTTAAATTTCCATTTTTAGATGTTTTTCTAGGCCCTATATGCGCGTTGTCATTCTCGCAGGCAGCCCATACGGGGCCTCCGAGAATGATGCATTCTCGCAGGTGATCCTTAAGCCACCTGTGAGGTTCTCGTATTGTGCAAATGGGGCACCTGCGAGAACCACAAAGCCCAAATTTTTTTTAAATTTTTAGCCAAATGAAAAAGATCTAAAGCATGAAAAAGTTATTAATCCTCCTTTTATGTTCCTTGTGCAGATAATTGGCCATAAACATGGTGCTTGAGTGGCGTGAAAGGGAAGATGAAGAGGATAATTCAATGGTCGAGAATCATCCTCCTACCATAGCTGCATTGAGAGATTGTGGGCTCTTGAAATACTTTCGCATCCCTGGCATGAGGGCCCAAGTTAGACTACTAGAGTACCTGGTCCGTATGTGGGACCCAGATCAAGAGGTTTTTCATGTGGGAGCTCACACATTGTCCATAGACATTGAGGACATTTACTTTCTGACGAGATTGTCCCGACGTGGATACTATGTGAGCCTGACCGATAGTAGAGGTGGTGGTCTAAAGATGAGTGAGTACTGCAATCAGTACTGTGTACCCGAGGCTGAAAGACAGAAAGGAAAAGTGGCTATCTAGGGGGTACGAGACTTGACCCTCCGTACTATCCTTTTCACTATAGCTTGGATGGCTGGGAGTTCTGCTCCGCATATGGCATTATAGAGCTACTTCCAGTACGCCATTGAGTGTACTGAGCCTCGAGTATTCAAATGGGCAGATGTTGTGCTTCGCAGTATCAAAAAACAATTGACTAAATGCAGACATGGTAACCTGAAGCAATTCAGGTATGGATCTTTGCTGGTGTCCTTCTTCCTTGAGAGGGTCCCTGTATTTAGACTACAGGTTGAGTGGAACATACTGGTTCCTAGGGATCCAAGGATGTTGAGATGGTGTCGGCTCATGGCCCGGCACGTAGTAGGACCGATCGTCAAGTACGACGATATTTTCTTTGACTGGCTTCAAACCCAGATGTTGATGATCGATGACTACGCATATGCCGGGTTGGATTTCCGAGGAGATCCGGATTTAGCACTGCCAAAGGATACTCAATGGGGTGACCTTGGTAAGAAGTACACACATTTTTTTCTTTTCAAATGTTTTTGTGAATTTTTATCATATTCAAATGTTTTTTTTTTATATGTTCATCCAAAAACTAATACAAAATCGTTTGTTGATAACACATATGTTGGACCGTATAGACCTCCTGACACTTCTCCCATCCAGCGGCGAGGAGAGGTAGCGGCAACACCACAACATGTTGAGGATTATCAAGTAGTGGAACATAATCTAGAGGGCCTTACTGCAGACATTCCAGATATGAATCTAGAAGAGGTTCCACGACGCGATCGGCGTCATACTATAGGGGTATCAGCAACTATGAGTCGACTGCTCCGTAGGGTTGCTAGGGCAGTCGTGTGTTACCGTGAATGTCATCCATGACGTCACTTTGTAGAAGCTATAAGCTTCAATTTTTGATATTTTGGTCTTCGGAAAAACTTTTGTAAAAACTCTTTTGATCGTTATATATACAGATGGCTTCTACCGGTTTACTTTATATTGTGTGAATTTCAATGTGTTTGATTTATAAATGGTTCAAATGTCTGTCCAATACATAATTAGCCAATGCATCTGTTAATGTATTAAGACATCTAGGAATATGTTGATATTCAATGTGATCAAAATAACGTTCCAAGAGGCGAATTCGCAAATACACCAGTAACAAAGTAGGACTTCGAATAGAGTAGATATTACTTAAATGTAGTACTACAAGCTACGAGTCAAGTTGCACAACCAAATGACGAATTCCAAGCGAGATATCATCAACCAATAATTCAATAATGACACTATACTCTGCAATGTTGTTGGTCGTACGGCCGAGGCACACACCTCGTAAAGATACAAGTTCGTTTGTTGGGGCATAGATTGCCCACGCAGTGGACACATAAGGGCAGAGACCAAATAATGACAAAAGAAAACTAAAGTAACACACACAATGTATGATACATAAAATACAAGTACTTGTGCACAAATGATTTATGCATAGTACTTCTTCAAGTACAACCCATTCTTGGGTTCACTCAAAGGGATACCATCGTAATCTACCAGCTCATATGCTCCTTTTTCCAAAACTCGGCAAACAATATAAGGACCTCGCCACATTGATTCGAATTTTCGAGCTCCTAACACATCTCGATCCTATTCATAGAGAAGAACAAGATCACCTTCAGAAAAAACGCGAGGCTTGACATGTTTGTCATATTGTGCCTTGACACTTTTTTCTGGGCTTCTATTACTAGAGTGGAATCACGTCGAGTTTCGTCTAATCGCATCAGATACAATAGACATTCTTCTTCAGCAGAAGTGTTGGGTAAAATTTCGATAGCTAGCTTCAGAGAGGTTATCTCACATTCTATAGGAAGAATGTCTTCCACACCATAGACTAATCAAAAAGGCGTAAACCTAGTAGCGGACTTGACAGATGTCCGATATGCCCACAATGCCGAAAACAACATTGTGTGGCAGCTTGATTTATGAATTCCTATCATCCATCGAAGCATAGTTATAAGAACTTTGTTGATCGCTTCGACTTGACCATTAGCTTGTGGATAATAGGGCGTTGAGTTATCATGACGAAGACCCAACTTTTCCATAAGTTCTAACATCATAAAATTCCTAAAGTGACTACCGTGATCAGTTACGATAGCTTGGGGAACACCAAAACGAGCTATGACGTGATTAAAAAGAAACAATGCTACAGTCTTTCCAGTATTATCGAATGTCGGCATTGCCTCAACCCATTTTGTAAAGTAATCAATAGCTACAATGATGTAACCATGCCCCCCGGCCGAGTGAGGGTGACATGTCATGAAATCGATGCCCCATTTTGCAAAAGGACCAACTGAGACCACAGGATGAAGAGGAGCAGGATGTGACCGGATTTTCTGATTGTAGGTCTAGAAGGCATGGCATTTCTGAACAGCAGTAATGCAGTCGTTAAACAAAGAAGGCCAAAAATATCCCGTGCATAAGATCTTCTGGGCAGTAGCATACCCAGACATATGACCACCACATGCTTCGGAATGGCAGTCATTCAGAGCTTTCTCGGCTTCGTCGAATGTTAAACAATGTCGAAAAACATAGTCAATTCCTCGATGATAAAGAGTATCCCCGAGTATAATGTATTGACGAGCTTGATAGCGTATGCGACATCGTTCAGTACTATACAAAACAGGCCGAAAGGTATGGGTTTGGAGATAGATAATGATATCCCCATACCAAATATCATCAGTGCTAATCAGAAAAAGAGACTCATCAGGTAATGAATCTACTGCTACATTTTCCGTTGCAGAATGAGGAAAATCGCATATCAACTCAACAAAAACTAAGGATTTCTTAGACTTGGCGTGATCGAATTCCAAGTCAAACTCCTAGAGTATGACAATCCATTTGGAGTACTTTCCCCCAAGCAATTGACGCGCGAAAATATGTTGCATAGGGTTGCAATGAGAAATCACCGTAGTCTTACGCGAGAGGATATAATGTCGAAAGCGTTGGACAGATTGAACGGTAGCCAAGGCCAGTTTTTCGACATGTTGATACTTGATTTCAGTTGGTGTGAGATTTTGACTCAAGTAGTAAACAACATGTTCGTCGTGCGCATCATCCTCTTGAACGAGAACCATGCCAATAGTGTACTCTGAGGCAGCAAGATAAAGGAAATTATCGCGACTGTAATTGGGAGGAAAGATAAGCGGAGCTCGCGTTAGGGACAACTTTAAAGCTTCAAAAGCATTGTTGGCAACAGTATCCCAGACGAACTCGGAATCTTGCTTTAGTAGCTGTGTAAAACCACGAGTTATTTCAGCGTAATTAGGGATAAAACGACGAAGAAAGTTTGCTTTTCCTTGCAAACTTTGCAATTGGCGCAATGTAGAAGAAGGAGGAAGATTAAGAATCGTGTCAACCTTAATAGGATCCACCCGGATCCCTTGACGTGAAATGATAAAACCTATAAGACGGCCAGATTCTATGCAAAAAACGCATTTATGAGGATTTAAACGTATACGATAGAACGGACATCGAACGAAAATAGCCCAGAGGTGGGTAGGGTGATCGACTCTGCGCATAGAATGAGTTGGTAAATCGTCCAAATAGGGTTGAACGATATGCTTGATATCATGAAAAGCATAAGACATAGCACGTTGAAACGTCGTGCCAACGTTCTTAAGATCGAAGGGAAGTTTCCTATAGGCAAAAGTACCCCAAGGGCAAATAAAAGCAGTCTTATGTTGGTCCTCGGGAGTGATGTTAATTTGATTATAGCCGGAGAAACCATCCATGAGAGAGAAGATTTCACTGCCAGCACAGTCATCGACAATCTGGTCGATGAAAGGGGTTCAAAAATTGTATTTTGGACAAGCTTTGTTAATATCCCTATAATCAACACATACACAAATACTGCCTCCTTTCTTATCAATTGGAACAGGATTGGAAACCCATTCTGTTAGAGCCACTAGATAAATAAAACCGGCTTTTAGAAGTTTTTCAACTTTGAGCTTGATAGTCGCCGCTTTACGTGGGTGGACTGGATGAAGGCGTTGCCGAACAGGTTTAGCTCCGGGTTATGTCTTTATCTCATGTACAACAATAGCAGGGTCAATACTTGACATCTCTTCGTAGCTCCAGGCGAAGATGTCACAAAATTCTTTGAACAGAGACGTATAGGTGACGATTTCATTGGGAGAACACGAAGCTCCAATATGCACATTTTCAACAATCCCAGGTTTAATGGATATGTCAATGGGAATCGTGGGTGAGATGTTACTTAAGTTCCCTTCAGAAAACACATTGTGTGAAGTCACGRGAACCGTCGAAACAACAACAACGGTTGACGGAGTCGAAATCCGTTGGTAGTTCTCAAGAGTATGTTGCTCCAGAAAAAGGATGGAATGATGATGCCCATCATCCCAAGGGGTGTCTTTCATGATGGACATGATCATCTCATCAGTGGAAAAAATAACACGAAAAGTATCAAGAGACAACTCATCAAGAGAAGAGGTAGAAGATGTTTCCGATTGAATGGCTTGATAAGCAGACTCAACCGGACTTAACGGCATGACGTCGCCGAAACGAAAATGATCTCCAGGGTCAGGGACAATCCAAGGGCCGTGTGACACAGGAAGTTCATGAGGCACAGTGGAGATCATGTTGATAGAAGCAACTAACAGGCGTGGAACATCGGGCGGTGGAATGGGAAAAGTACCCATTAACGAGGAGTCCTTTAACAGGCCTACACCAACGTTCTCATAACCCGGTGGGGTTTTAGAAATAAACGGAATGTTGCCAGTATGAGTATCAGAATTGAAGAAGGTAAGTTGTTCAATGGTAACAACCTTTCCTTGATGAGGGAAACGTACTACACAGAAAGGGTTGACACAATTGCGCGCATGGAATCAATTCAGATACGACCAAGTAAAAGATTATAATCAAGAGGAGCGTCAAAGACTTCCACTTCAACTTGGACCGTCTTACCTTCTAGTGTGATAGGCAACGAAGGAAGAACACCGTAAGGCTTAAAACTAGAGCCATTGAAGGCTTTAAGAGTGTTTAGTGATTCATTCAAGGGAGGAGAGGCAATGGCTTTCCAACAAGCAAAAGACATTACACACATTGAGGCACCCTCATCGATAACAGTTCGACAAATGTTATTATCAGAGACAATGACTTGTATCTGGAATGACAGTTGCGGGGGTAACCGTGGAATGTGATAATCTACGTCAAAGACTATTAAATTCGTATCTGTTGGGTCAATTCCACCTATAGCTTTCAACAGTGCCTTCCATTGTGCAGGACAAGACTAAAGGACTTCAAGGGCTGACATCGCTGAAGGTGCTTGGGCCAGATCTTCAACAATGCTGTAGTTCTGCGCCGCACGAGCATGAGGATTGAAAGCCAATTTCCTAATGACACCTTTTGGGGGTGGTTGTAGAACTGTATCAAGGCTCGTTCGTTCGAGATGAAGAGGACAGTTTGTAGATGGAGGCGTTGGAGAGGGTTGGACCAATGAAGGAGGTAAATCATCAACCTTCTCCTTAGATGGAGTATAATCTTTGGCTCTAGTCGTGAGTGCAACATTGTTTTTCTTAAAATCACCAGTACACATCAAAAAATATGATGTCGTAGAAGAGGAGGGTTGGTCTTGAATGACCAACTGAGCCTGTTGTTGAGACGGGAAGGGTTAGGACAAGACTGTCGGGGTAGAAGGTTTTGGGGTCCCTTGAAGGAACTTAGTAACCTCAGCATGTCGTGGACAATCCTTCGTGTAGTGATCGTCACCACAGATAAGGAAAGGGTAGCGTGGTTTGCGCTTATCCCGATCATCAACGGGAGTGGTTTTAGTTTGATCTACTTGATTATTATTTTTTCCCTTCTTATTCTTGCCTCTCCCTTTTTTAGATTTGTTTTTACTGGCAGGGGTAGATTGAACAGCATTGACCTCAGAATTTTTTACGGTGGGAGTGGAAGGAGATGGAGCATTTTGAACATTAGAAGAAGCATATTTATGGGTTGTACTTGAAACAGAATGTGAGTGGGCTTGGGCAGTACCAATCACATCGTCAGCTGCATGCGAGGCAACTGGAGTAGTTGAAGTGTTGGAAGAACCAGGACGAGGTAATTCAGGTAGCAAATCGTAAAGTGTTCCTGTTTGAGAATAAACGAGATCAAGATATTGAGCACGACTTATAGCCTGCTCCTCTGTAACAACGCCACCCATGGCAATGTCTTTACCAATTTCATTCACAAAGGATTTCGTAAACCATTCTGCCAGTAACTCATCAAGAAGCTCAAGTTTAATGAGACGTCATCTCTTTCGCCACTCATGAATATGATCAGATATATGAGTGCCTTTAGTCTATTTGAAGGAAGTCAAAATCTCAGTCCCGATATCATAACGGATCGGTAACTGGTAATGCGTAAGGAAAGCTATAGCTAGTGTGTTGAAATCAGAGAAGAAACCTTGTGGCAATTCAATATGCCACTTCGTAGTAGAACCGGTAAGGGTTCGTTGAAAAACATGTAAACGAATAGAGTCATCCATTAACGATTTGGATGAACACCATAGGTGAAAAGTCATAACGTGATTGTTTGGTTCCTCTCCCACTTTTCCTTTGAATTTAGGAATGTCTGATGGAAGCTTGGCCGGAATAACAGGCCATTGGGGAGAATGATAAATAGGATCATTTAAGATCCTAGACAAATCCGGCAAATCCAAAGTAGCAATAAAAGGTAACTGTTGATTCACCTACGCGTAATGATGGATTTGGGGTGGAAGCCCTGTCGGCAAACCAGTAGGACCATAAGAAGTCTGCCCATAATGGGAAGACCCAGACGGATTCGGTGGTGGTTGGAGAGGATAGTAGTTCCAAGGATTGTAACCTTGAGTTTGATTAGGGACCTGAGTTTGAGCGTTGTGACCCTAACCCCAAATAGGATTGGGTATACCTGGATATGGTTGACCTATAGTAGGGATAGTCTGTTGCCCCCCAGTCGTGTGAGGAAGATTTTGTATCATCTGATTCCAATACTGGGCCAAATAAGGAGGTATATTTTATCCAAAAGGTGGGGTTGGTCCCCCTATCGCAGGTGGTGTTCCAACCGAGAATTGTGTCCCAATCAAAGGTTGTGTAGTAAGTGGAATATGTCTGGTAAGAGGAAGTTGAGTGGTACTACCTTGTCCACCAATGGGAACCTGCAAGTTTGATATAATGGACGGTATCGTTCCACTAGGATTAGGAATGCCAGAAGGAAATTCAGGGAGTGTCGAAATAAAACTGGGAATAGGGTGCCCAGGAAAAGAAGGACCACCTGGAGAACCAACTGGGGTTTGCGGAGGTGTTGGAACATAAGCATTCAACAAAGCATTCAACGCATGGTATCCAGGTGGTAGTGTGACATTGGGTGTTCATTGAGTGTTGATAGGAGTAAGACCAGCAGTGACCTCGATTGGGACACTCGTAGTATTCGTGAGATGGGACATCTCGGGAGGGATAGTAAAGCGATAAGTGGTATTCACCGGTACAGTTTTTGTCTCAGAAAACACCGGAGGGTTGATTTCAGAGACTGTAGGCGAACCAGGACCAAAAAGGACCCTTCGGAAATCACTTGACCAAAAAGGATCTTGGCCTTCTACACCGGGAAAAGGCCCAACAGGTGATCCAGAAGTGGTAACAACTAGTTCTCCGGAAGAATTCAGTCGCATAAAGGGTCATTCAGAACCACGACGAATTCAAAAATCCTCTCTAGTATTGGTAATTCGAAAAGGTTCTAGAGAGTCAATGGATTCCACTTGTGGTGTGGTGACAACTGGGACTTCACTCTGCTGAGGAGAGCCCTCAGGTGTACTGGTAGGAAAGGGTTGAGAACCGTCCAGATGCTCTGGAGATAAACCTTGCATTCTATGTGAACGACGTGGGGGAGCTATTGTAAATGAGTGACAAACTTCACGAAGAAAATCCTATGGTCAACTTCGAGAAACAAACAACACGCGCTAGTAAAAAAAATCTAGGAGGCAATCACCAGGCAAACAAGACCTTCTAATTTTGAAGCCACTAGTTGGTGATGAAATCCAACGTCGCAACAACGAGACGAGAAGGGGCAAGGCTAGGGTGGAAAATTTACGCTAACGACCTACTTAATGGACTTACACCCTGGTGCAAGCTCCCACACATAATCGTGGGTATACCCTCCAAGGAGACCGAGTGAGTTTGGTCAACGTCAATTCCAGGTACCGTGAAGACTTTCCCCTTCACAGTCACCTCGGGTAAGAACCTAGAGAGATAGGGCACTAAGGTCACCACCAACAACAATAAAGCCTGGGGGAAAAGTCGACAGTCCGATCCACACGCAAGGGCAGGGTATCTAGCCCGAAATCAACTCAAAAGACTTCCACTCATCATTGTGGGTATACCTCCGAGTGATCCCCGTAATACGTGCAATCTGTACACTGATACCAGCAAATCAGGGTGAGTAACTCTGCCAATACCAATGTGACCTCGTGCTTGACCCTTGTGTGAGAAGGGCTTTCCAGGACAAGATGTTGCAAATGGAATTTAACACTCCCTAACACAAGATGCTATTGTGTGTTTTATGCTTTTGGAGAGTGTATCTCTTTTCCTACTCCAAAGCGTTAGCCTAGCTAAATGTTGGTGTAAAAGAGCCCTAGAAAAAAGTTACTAGATAAATTTTATGATTACGCAGTGTATTAAAGGCTGTTGTTTACTCAAAGGTAACGAAAATGAAACTTATGTTGTATGACTCTGACCCAACAATGCAAGGATGAGAATGAAATGTATCACTTTTCGTTCAATGAAGCCTATGTATGGGAGAGAGAAAAATTTTCCAGATCAACCTTGAACTACAAACCAAAATTTCCTTTCAAATGTCAACGCAAACAATCATTTGTCAAATGAAAATTCTCTATTGTGTCTTTTTCAAATACTTCAACAATCTCAATAATTTGATTTTTCAATGTTTTCTAAAAACAAAAACAATTTTTTTGAAAGAAAAACCTTTTGTTCACTTTCCAAAAATGACCCTCACTATACCAATGAGAATACAAAAAATCAAACGTAAAGAATCAAGCAATGACAACCCAATCAACTCTTTCAATGAAAGCAAAAATAAAAAGCAAACCAAAGTAGTCTTCTCAATTACACAAGAAAATGATCTTTCAAACCAATAAGAAAAAGAGAAAGACCAAATACTCAACTTTCAACCAATCACTGGTTCTCAACTAATCAAACACACTCAGATTCTGAAGATAGAGAGAATGGTTTTGCCAAGAAAAGACAAGAAACGAAAGTCAAGCCAAAAAGGACAAGAAAAACTTTTAAACCCTAAGATTGTTCATGCACACAAACAAAGACAAGGAAGCTATCAATCAGAAGTCCAAGACACTCATAAGAGGCAAACAAACTGATCTGAGCAGTTAAAATGCCAATATCAAATCCAAATTTTTGAAAAATGATGTTCGCAGGCAGGCAATATAACACAGTGTGAGAATCATTGATTCTCGCAGGTTACCCTTGAGCAGGGTGTGAGAACCTCGCACTGAAACCTATAGGCAGGATGCGAACCTTACCAATTCTCGCAGGCTACAATGAAGTGCAGTGCAAGAGTTCCTGAACATAATAAAAAAATTGAAAATTGAAGCAAAATTGACAAAAGCTTCTGGACCCAGAAGATCTATCAGGATATCCTGAAGACTCAGAGACTGATAGGACAAGAGAAAAGTGAAACCAGAGTAAATTGCCACAGAAAAATACTAAAAGCCACAAAGAAAATGGGATAGGTCCCCAGTGGAGTCGCCAATTTTGTTATTGGATAAATCCGTAAGTGCGGACACAAACCGATCTCCCTAGATCCACCTAGATCTAGAACAAAGCATGACAGAATAATACTCTTTCCCTAGATTTTGACTATTGAATGAAATAGGAGGAAAGAACAAAGAACATACCTTATGATTGCTTCCTTTGGTCTTTGTTTTTCCCGCTTCACTCTAGTGCTCTCGTACAGTCAATACTAGAACAATACAAACCAACCGAAGTGAAGAAAGCACAATCTATTCAATAGTGAATCTATGTATATGATCAAGGAGTTATACAATAAAGTGGAATCAGCTTTATGGGAAAGAGACATATTACTGTATCATATTGATGGAAAGTAAAGATTAGAACCTGAGCCTTGATGTTGCAAACTTCCTTTTGATGGCCCTTGGCTCTGACACACACACTTGCTCACTTGCATGAAGAAGATCAACCACCTTTGATAAACTTGCTGGAGTTTCCTAGCTGTTGTAGCTTCAGTCCTTCACACAATCTTTCACCAATTCTCCAATTTCTTGCTTAACCTTGTTTGCTTAACCTTTTCCATGAGAATTCACTCAATATATAGGAGTGAATGAATTGGTTACTTGGATAAGAATGATCCCAAAATATCAGGGAATCCGGTACTAGGATAACCATTCGAATGCCATCTCATCCTTCTAGAAGATTCCCTTCTAGAAACTTCAAGAATTCATCTTTTTCCTTGTTTTAGAAAGTGTTCGCACCCTAGAAGTTACACACAGTGCAAACTTCTCGCACTCTGGCTTAAGGCAGCCTGCGAGAATCATACATTCTCGCAGGCAAATGTATTAGCAGCCTGCGAACCTCCTTAAAAAATGAAATTTCTGGAAAGAGAAGAAAGTAACTTTTCTCAGGAGAAAGTTCTTATGAAGAGTCTGAGTACACCATCATCAATACATCATTATGATGACCAAAATCATGGGTAACACTTATGATATTATTCTTCAAACTAGGCACAAAATAAACATCAGGAATAATTTTCTTTCCACTATTTGTTATTACATTGATTGCACATTTTCCCTTGACTTCTACAATATTATCATTACCCAATTTAATTTGTGCTTTAACTAATGTATTCAAATCCTCAAACAACCCTTTATTTCTAGTCATATGGTTACTACAACCACTATCAAGAAACCAAATGTTACTTGCATTTTCTTTAGCTACATCACATGTAATAAACAATGTCTCAGAACTACTCTCAGAGAAATGTGCATTCTGCTTTCTCATATTTTCTTGTCTCTTTTGGCATTCATTTGCAAAGTGACCATACTTATTGCAGTAATAACATTGAATCTTTGATTTGTCATACCTTTGAGATGCTTGATTGTGATTGCTTTCCCTTGAGCTGAAAATTTGATTTCTCCTTCCTCCTGGGTCTTGACTCTTTCTTTCTTCTCTTTGAAAAATATTTCTTCCTCTTCCTCTGAATCCTGGATTTCTTCTTCCTTTGCCTCTGCCAAATGTCATTTGTGTTTTGAATGCATGCTCCAATGAGGTATTGTCATTTATGTTCAACCTGTCTTCATAATTTTTCAAGGAGCCAACCAACTCATCCATAAAATATTTAGTCAAATCTTTAGATTCTTCAATTACCACAACTATTGCATCAAATTTTCTAGGGAAACTTCTTAAAACCTTTTCTATAACCTTCTGATCTGGTAGCTCATCACCATTTTGCCTTATTTGATTAACCAACTCCGTAACACGATATGTAAATTGATCTATTGAATCAGAATCTTTCATTTGCAAGTTTTCAAATTCTCTTCTAAGTGCTTGAAGTTTGGCAATTTTTACCTAGCTAGTGCCTTGATATGTCGTCTCTAAAATGTCCCATGCTTGCTTGGCTATAGTGGCTGGTTTAATCCTTCCAACAATCGAATCGTCCAATGCTTGTCCAATTATCTGCAAGGCCCTTTTACTTTTTTGCTTGTTTTCATCAAGCTTTTTCTTTTCATCAACACTCAAAATAGACTCATCTTGTGGTTCAATATAGTCATTCATTACTATATCTATTAGCTCATATGAATCAAATGCTAATTTTTTTCTAAATGCCCAATTATCATAATTTTTCCCAGAAAATGTTGGGATCATAAGTTGTTGAAACATGCCTAATGCCATTTTTTATTTTTAAATCAAGCCCCCCCAAAAACGTTTTCAACAAAGGAGAGTGAGTGCTTTTTATAGATTACTTATGCACTAATACTCTTGGAATCTCTTTCTTAATAGCTCCTAATTTCTTCAAAAAACACCCATTTTTTTTTTATCTTTAATCAAATAATCACAATAAAGTATTGCTTCTCATTCTATGCTGCCATTAAGAGTGTAATAACCCAGAATTTTCATAGTATCTCAAATTTCTGCAATTTAAAAACACTTTTATGAGGAAAAATAAAACCTGGTTCCACTTAATTGCGCCCTGATACAACTGCAGTTTGAAAAAAAATGATGGAGACGACTTATCACAACAATTTATAGGTTCCACGCTTGGTCACTCTCCTTAGTACCCAACACTCCTTTCACGCAATGTCTCATCTTAGCTAGTGCAAAATGTAGTTCACATCGACCGGCTCATACCAACAGTCTACTCCCGTCATTGGATGCTACTCTGATGCACAAAGCAGGCCAAAAAAACCACTAGATCATGATGTTTAGATTAATCCACGAGTTCCCTTTAGGAGAAACAAACTTTGGCAGGGGCACAGTCCTTTTCCTCAATCTGTGGACTCTTCTCTCAGCCACGACTACTTCCTTCTCTAGAAACGGGGGTTTCACAACCTTCACAATAGTCATATTCTTCAAGGCTCTCCCTCTCTTGAGCTATCAACACACAGCTAACTCTTTAAACAACATAACTCTTCAAGGCGACGTGCTTTATCGAGACGAGTTGGATGAGTAATCCTCAAAATGTCAGGGAGATTCATGTACTCCCAACACTTGACCCACACTGCTCAAACAACTCTCACGTTTCAACCTGGCTCTGATACCACGATGAGTGGGAAGAGGCAAAGAAACACTCTACAATGCACAATGAAACCGATTTTTATTTCTGAATGAGTGAAATGGTTACATCGCTTATTTTTATAGAGACAATGGAAGCATCTGGATGATCTAGAGCTTTTCGAAACAATCTGGAGTGTTGGTGGAAGCATTCACCAAAGGCGGTGGATGGAGTTTTCTAGAATACAATGGAACCATCAGTGTGGTAGGTGGGTAGGTAGATAAATTAACTTCTCCAACATTTATATGGTAGTTAGAGCCCTTTTATCAAATAGACCTGTAAATAAATTTCTTAACACAGGTTTTTCTCAACCGTTGTGGACAGAGAAAAGTTGACTAAATTTCAAAAAAGGTTAACTGAAACAGACATTCATATGCAAAGACAAATATATTTATGTCATTACGATGCCATAGTGCGACCGTGAAAACCACAAGAGATACACTATCCACAATTTCCTAAAGATACAGGTAAATTGTGATCACTAGTGAAAAATAAATGTTATTTTAAATGTTTTTAATGTTTTGGAGTTTATAAAAGTTTGTGATCGTTTTTTGATCAAATATTTATTACAATAGTTGCAATCGAAAAACCATTAAAATAAGTTATTGAAGTGCTAGAATGGGGAAGTGACAAAAATGCGGTAGCAATTATATTGCATGGCTTTGGTGGCATGGGAAAGACTACCCTTGCCGATGTTGTGTTTTCATGGCTGTTTGATGCAAACATAGAAGGATGCAAATATTCTTTTGTTAGATTGTTTGACAATATAACATCAACTCCAAATATAGTAGAGTTGCAAAAATGCATATTATGAGATTTGAAGATGGGAGAAGAGCCAGGAGATATCAGAAGGTATGAGGAAGGACAACTACAAATTCAGTGCATCTTAGAGAAAAAGGTAGCTTTTATTTATACTGACAATGTTTTTCTTGCGGATAAAGTTGAACAAGACCGACATGCACTCGAATAGCTTCTCCCTAAGAATATGGGGAATGAAAAAAAAATTGAGGTTGCTCCTCACTGCATGTGATAAAGATGCAGTGAGAATAAGTAGAGTAAAACCAGAATTCTACCCTATTGAAATCCTTCCCCAACTAGAGGCAGTGAAGCTTTTCAAGAAAACACTCCATGAAAATGAAAAGCAGCGAAATTCTAGCCAAATGAACCAGATAATCAGGATATGTGGAGGAGTCCCAAAGCTTCTGACGGTGGTAGCAAGATTCATCAGTTTCGAAGAAAACATAGAAAATGCTTATAGGACAGTGATGGAAGAGAGAAAAACAAAGTGGAAAGGTGAAATTGGGAAGGATATAGAGTGCTACATCTTTGCCTATGAAAATCTTGAGGAAACTTTGAGAGATCCATTTTTGAACATCTGTTCATTTTTTCTAGGATCGAACTGGGAAGAACTTTCAAATATTGTGGTAGAGTCAGAACTCAAAAGGCTAGAAAAAAGAGCGCTCGTCACCCAAGATGCGACAAGCATGACTGCAAGGGTATATGATGTCATCTTGACAATTGGTCTCCAGAAGATAGAGGGAGAAAGATTCATATTCACCAGTGCAAGTGAAATTGAAGAGTTCTTAGATAAAGAAGATGAGGTATCCAGTCTTTCAACTAAATTTTTATCATATGCAATTTTGTTTAAAAATATCTCTATCTTAATTCTTATGACTGACTCAATAATGTTTAATAATAATGTAGGAACTTCGAAAGATCAAAGGCATATGGTCGAGAGACAACAACGATCTATTGTATATACCCACATCAAAACTAGACTTGATGAGTAGATCTTTAAGAGTTCTTACACTTGGACCCTTAACAGGTGTAGAGGGAAAATGTAAAAAAATATTTGTAAAGCTGGTTTTTTTCAGAGAAGAAATTTCCTATCTTCCTTTTGATGTGTCAAAGTTAAAGGGGTTCAGGGAGTTGAGACATTTATGTTACATATCTCAAGATTTACAGAATCTAAGTCCGGCAAGTTCACTTCAAATATCTTGTCCCCGTTACTTCTCTTCTAAATTTTCTTGGAATATCTAGAAATCTATATCATCCCTGATTTCTTGGTTTTAATGATTTGTGTATGATTTTCATATATCAATAATTGCATAATTTGCAGATGCCCTCCAATGTTAGACACATTGAATTTGAATTAAATTCCCATGCCTTCCAAATCTCTTTCAATTGTATTCAACAAGTTAGGGATTTGCGAGTACTCCGACTCAGGAATGTAGAGTTGAAAAGATTACCTAAGAGCTAGGAGAATTGGTAAATTTGCAGGAGCTAACACTTTTTGGTTGCAAATATCTAGATGAATTACCTAGATCAATTTCAACACTTGGATCTTTAAGAGTGTTGAGAGTGGAGCATTGTTCTAGTTTGAAGTAGCTGCCAAAAGATTTTAAATCGTGGAATTCTCTGCAAAAACTCCATTTGCACAAGTGTTCAAGTCTAGAAGCGCTTCCTAGTAGTCTTGGAAAGATTACATCATTGCAAGAACTTGACTTGGGTTGCTATGGAAGACTAAAAGTTCTTCCTGGCAGTCTTGAGGAACTTTCATCATTGAGCCTATTGGACTTATCATATTGTCAAAGGATACAAGATCTCCCTTATGGATTAGGAAAGTTAACATCCCTTGTTAACATTTTTCTACGTGGTTGTACGAAACTAAGTAGTATTCCTGAAAGCATTGGGCAGTTGAAGTTGTTGAACTCAATCGACTTACGTGAGACTGATATAAAAGAACTACCTGATGGGTTTTGCAACCTCTCCTTGATAACAAAACTTCACATGGATTGTTGCCACTATCTAGAGAAGCTTCCAGATCGATTTGGAGAAGTAAGAGGTTTAAGAAAGCTAATCCTGTTCAATTGTAACCGTCTAAAGAAGCTTCCAGAAAGTTTCAGCCAACTCAAGGACTTGGAGCACTTGGATTTGTCACTGTGCATGAATCTTGAAGAATTATGTACAAACTTCAAAGGTCTCTCATCACTGCGACTTTTATCACTGGAATTCTGCAAAATGCTAAATAAGCTCCCTGAGGATTTCCATTGCCTCACCTCATTGGAAATTCTGGGTCTAAGATATTTCTATATGTTGGAAGGGAAATGGATGGAGAGCATGGTAGAGATGAAAATGATACAGATTGCTAACATCAAAAGAAGTAGGTTGTTGGAGGAGATATGGGGATATATTCAAAGACAAGGCGATCAATCATTGTCTTTTGCACTATATACACGGCAAGTGATTATAACATCCACATACATGTTTTATTTTCCCACATTATAGTTAAATATTCTAATGTTTAGATCTTAAAACATATACCAGGGGAAAAATTAGCTAATCATACATTATTTTTCCCTTGCACTCACTCTAGCTTTCTCTTCAGAGTTTATCAAATGAGGAGAGTGTGGGAAAACATTTGCAATCGAAATTTGATTGCATTCTCACTAATGACAAGGAAATCCATTCGATATATCTTATCTTCCCGTGAAAAAAAAATGGAGGTCAATCGGGGTTCGAAGTTTCGACCTTTATGAATGCTCAACCCAAAACAAAACACCCCAACGATTGCCGAATCGCGAAAGAGGTGTGGGGCCTAGGCAATATCGAGTTTCGAGGTTCGAGGTTTGCTAACACCCGACGCACAAAAAAAATGACACGATGATTTTTGAATCGGGAAATGAAAATAGGGTGTGGGCCCACCGCTTCGGGGTTCGAGGTTTTGAGATTAAAGAATTCCAGGGATTTTTTAACAAGTAAACTCTGAATGTTGAATTTGATCAAGGAATAAAGAAACGAGTTTACGAACTCAAAAACACAAAATTAAAAACACAGAATGACCAATTCAATTCAAAAATGATTTCAAGCTCTGTATTTCTATATTAGTCTCACCCTCACACATGATTACAATACGATTCAAGTATTTATAGGAACAAAACTTGCCCCTTCGACCTTAGGAAAATTAAATCAGGGTGGTGATGGTATTTGGTGGCCTGCAAAGGCTAAGGCGACCACCGCTTGGGCTGACAGTGAACCCTCACATCTTGAAGGGTCAAAATGGCCACCGATCCGCTTTCATAAGGAAGTGAAATGATTACAAACCAACATACTCCCTCTTAATCATTTTGAAAATAAGAATAACCAAAAAATATGTAATACAAAATTGTTGTAAACAATGCATTACAGCTTGCAGACCCCAATATTTCTTCTATGGTTTTTAAACAATTCATTTATCAAGGGCTTCGTAAATATGTCTGCAAATTGTTCTTTAGATCTGCAAAACTGAACAAAAATTTCTTTTCCATTTACCAGCTCTCGAATGAAATGATACCTTGTATCAATGTGCTTACTCTGTTTGTGAAAGACGTGATTCTTTGAAAGTGCAATGGCAGATTTATTATCTCAGACAATTTGGGTTGCATCATTCTGGTCATGCAACAACTCATTCAAGACCCTTCTCATCCACACAGCTTGACATGCAGCTGCAACTGTTGCAACATACTCTACCTTAGTAGAAGATAGAGTCACAATGGGCTATTTATTTGATGCCCATGCCACTGCTCCAGATCCAAGACTGAACACATAACCAGATGTGTTTTTCCTATCATAATGGAACTTGCAAAATCACTATCAGTATATCCAATCAACTCAAAGTTCAAGTTTGATGTGTATCGGATACCAAAATCAGTTGTTCCAACAATATATCTCAGGATCCTCTTTCCTTCTTTCCAATGAGTATTCTTCGGAGTCTCCATGAATCCCAAAATCAAACTTACTGCAAACATAATATCAGGTTTGGTTGTTGTTAAGTACACAAGGCTTCCAACCAGCCTCTTATAAAGAGTTGGATCAACATATGATCCCTCACCATACTTTCTCAATTTAATACCAGTTACCATTGGTGTTGTAGTTGGCTTGCAATTCGACATTCTAAGCCTTTTCAGCACTTCATTTGCATAGTTAGTTTGACAAATGAAAATGCCATCATTAGATTGATCCACTTCAATTCCAAGAAAATATTTCATCAATCCTAAATCAGTCATCTCAAACTCTATTTTAACGACATTTTTAAAGTCTTCTACAGATAGATCTCTAGTAAAAATCAGGTCATCAACATACAAACAGACAATCAAAATTTTACCTTCCTGGTTCACCTTTGTATAAAGAGTTGGTTCACTTGGACTTCTACTGAATCCAACCCTGATTAGGTACTCATCAATCCTACTATACCAAAGTCTAGATGCCTGCTTCAATCCATATAAATCTTTCCTCAACTTGTAAACTTTATCTCTATGCTTATCAATCTCATAACCCAAAGGTTGTCTTACATAAACCTCTTCTTCCAAATATCCATTTAAGAATGTAGACTTAACGCCTGTCTGATGCATAATCCATCTATTCTGAGCTGCAATAGCTAAGACCATCCTCACAGTGCCAATTCTAGCTACAGGATCAAATGTTTCATTGTAATCAATACCGGGTTGTTGACTAAACCCTTGAGCTACAAGTCTTGCCTTGTACTTTTCAACTTCACCATCTGCACTCAGCTTAGCCTTATAAACCCATTTAACACTAATACTTTTCTTTCCTTCAGGTAAATCTACAAGATCCCAAGTGTTATTTCTTTCAATGGAATCAATCTCCTCATCCATTTCTTTTATCCAGACATCCTCTTTAGCAGCTTCATTAAAACTTACAGGATCACATGCCATTAATGCAAAATTTGAAATCTGATCTACTTCTTCATTCTGATCATACAATTCTCTTAAGCTTCTAGTATTTTGTCCTTTAAATTTGTTTCTTAATGAAGCGAAAGTGGGATTTGATTCACTACTTACCTGTGAATCTGATTGATGTCCACCATGTCTAGATAGCTCACCACGCTCATGAGTTCTTGGCGTTCTAAATTGAGATGGGTTGATATTTGGTGCTTGCCTTGTTGGACTTCTTGTTGCAGGCGTATGTGCATGTGGAACCATCTGTCCTTCTCCTTCAGCCTGCTCAACTCCATCATCATCTTCACGGGGTAACACAACTCCCTCTAAAATTGACTTGTTAATAATTCCATGTCATGATTCATCTTCTTTAAATTGAACATCTCTGTTGATTACATATTTCTAGGTGATGGGATTGTAGAGTTTATATGCCCTAGACTCTTCACTGTATCCAACAAATATACATCTCTCGCTTAAGTCATCCAACTTCTTCCTCATTTCTGCAGGTAAATGCGCAAATGCAACACATCCAAAAATTCTGAAATGAGAAACATTACAAGGCTCACTATTATCGCTCAGTTTGTAGTCTAGGTCAGATAGCTGAAAGGTAAGGATCAAACTGGCGTAACAGGAGCTTCCCCACCCACTGCCACCTTGATGGGGGGATCTTTCTATTTAGGGTGGCTAAACCCAAGGGAGACATCCCTGGTAATCTGGGGTGTTGAAAGGAAAAGGGTCAAGGGATTAAGGCTTAAAGGATTAAAGTTAGGTTTTTCCTTCACAGTTTACCGCCAAGAAGATAGTCAATATGAAGAAATACCATGGAAGAAGCACCTGTTTGTGAGACAAGGCAACAACAAAACTAATGCATACAAAAGTGGTTAGGAATTTATAGATTAATGACTATCAACATTTAATATTAATGAGCATAAATAGCAGTAATTATTGACGAAGTCAATGATTGCAAAAATGACTATGGCTTATAATATTACTTCTCAATAAACACTGGAAATGATATAACATTCAATGTATATAATCAATCTTTGAATTAACACCATGCATCAAATATCATTAAATGCTTATTATAACAAGAGTATTGTGTCAAGCCTACTAGAGGTGACGTCAGCCTTATTTAGGGTTAGTTTGGTAGACAAAGAGGTGGACATTTTGCAAATAGGCTAATGGAAATTATCAACACTTCAATGTCTATCACTTAGATGATTAAGCCACAACGTTTTACATCAACCAAGAGCTCAAAAGAGGCATGGCATCATCATTGAGCTAGGGTTAGTGAGACGTTAGGGTTAGTTAGGGTTTCAAATTTAAGAAGTTTGAAAGTGTTGTTTTGGCACAAGAAGCTCAACGTTGGAGACTTAGACTAGTGTCTTAGGGTATTATGGAGTCAAGAAGCAAGGGCTAGGTCTCGGGAGAATCTAAATCTAAGGACGGGAGAGTTAGGCTCTATGGTGCTGCAATAGTAGGGCCCTAGAGTCAAAACCCTAAGGGGAGAAGGCTCATTCCGGTGTTGCTTAAGCAAGGCCTCATGCTCCTCCTTCTTTCCTTAAAAATCCTTGGCAAAACGGATAGCTTCAAAACATAAATCTAAGGGTGAAAGTTGTTGCAAGAGCAAGGCCCTTCAAACCCTAAAAAGTCAAAACCCTAGGTGTAAAATCAATAGGCCTAGGACGTCTTCTTTCTTCAACTTATGTTAAAAGGATAACTCAGAAAAAGGGGAATTAGTGTAGCAATGGCTAGGCTATATTCTCCTTAATCAATGGCTAAAAAAAGTTTCCTATCATGGGGACATATAGCGAGGACCTACTTGTGTGCTTGCTACCTAGGGTTTCAATGATTAAGCAAAATAATAACAATGTAGCAATAAATGCAAGAGATTTAACCTACAACCATTCATTTAAGAAGTTTTGCATGAGAAATACACTTACAAATCAATGAAGAGCTTATCAAACCCTAGTTGTAAACCTTCCAATGATAGAAAACACCATGAAAATGCCAAGAATGATCCTCCACAAGAGTAGCGCCTCACTTCCAAGAGCAAAATACCAAGACAAAAGACTAAAAATGATTCTCTCACAAGAGAGTGAGTTGTGTTATGTAAAAATGAGAGGCAACATCCTCTCTTTATATCATCCAAATGACCTTTAATTAGAAAAATAGGTCATTAAAACAGCCGACAAGGCTGACTAACAATATTACACTGTTTTTCACATTAAATGCTAAAAATGTCACAATATGAGATCAAAAGGGAGACGTCAGGCCCCTCTGAGGGAGACGTTGGCCCTTTTTGGGCAAGGTCAACATCCAAAAAGTAGAACATTGGACCTTCTAGGGATTCTCCAAGCTGCCACACGTGCCAAATGACCCCAGCACACTGCCACATGCTCCAGAAAACATCCAGCTGCCTCAGGTGTTGTCCTGTCCATCAAAAGAAATCGTCCCATCTGCAGTGGGTGATCTCGCCTAGGCCGGGCTCTGCCAAAGTGTCCTTGGTAAGGACGTCCTTCTTCTTTCTCATGCAATGGCTCATCACAACGTTGTCCTATCTCTACCATCCCAACAACCATCTGAGGAGCTCTTCAGCCCCATGGAGGTCCGAACTAATCATATCCCCATGTGTACCGGTCCACTGGTACCTATCCGCTGGGTATGGTCCTGCACATCAAAGACTACGCCCTCCATGGGCTCATCAGTCCTTGGGATCATAGCAATGTCAGTCATATTTCATCATTAAATTTATCAAATACATGCACGAAATCCCTAGCATATCATCTAAGAGCTCAAAGACATTACATAGATCTACTATACAAAGCTGAAGAAGACCAACAGAATAACCTATTGGGCTAATACCCACAAGAGATGGAAAGTTTCCTCAGAAGATAATTCAAGCCATGTTTTATGAGGTGATGTGGTCTAGGGATTTCCAGTCACAGTAAGACCAAGGGAAGGTGTTGTCTGTGGGTGCCTTTGTAGGAGGCGAGATGTACCCGTCATGGATGCATTTTTTCCAAGCCCTTTATTACTTCTATTTTTCTTTTATTGCTTTTCTTTCTTTTCTACTTCAAGGTCTGACCAGAGGATACTGCCTTGGCGTGGTGACCAGAGCTGACAATGTTACCCACTGGTATCTTTGCAGAGATGATAAGGCTGGCTTGTGATGAGACCCCCTTTCCCTTGGCCATGCAACCAAAGGTCACTGCCCTGGCGTGGTGACCAGAAAATGGCAATGTCATACTACTGGATACCTATGAACATAATGGGCCGGCTCGTGATGAGACCTCCCATCCTCTTGGTTAGGTATTGTTTTTATTATTTTTCTTAGGGTCCCTTTAGTTTCTTATCAAGAAACCTTTTATTGCCTTCTTGGGGATCCCCTGGGCGAAGCATCTGTAGGTTTCATTTCTTATGGCTTTTTTCTTTTACCAGTTGCTTTTACCCACTGGGCCTTTAGCCCCTTCTTCCCACAAGACAAAGTGTAACCCTCAAAAGGTCATCCTAATGGCTGGACTAGGGGAATGGGATAGATGTGCGGGAGATAAGATGTAAAAATGATAGAACGGTGGGAGCGGACGATGGATCTGCAAATCCCCCTTGGTGGCTAACCAAAACCCATGAATAAAATCCTGCTAAGTCATCCCATCAATCACCCCAACGCTGGTCAAGTGGATTAGTGTAAGATCCATGCAGTCATCAGAAATGACAGGAACCTAATGCATATATAAGAAGGTTATAATGATCAAACATGACACATACCATGATACCTTGGACCAATTACCTCATGGATCAAGAGTCCTTTCCGATGCAAGTCCAAGCCAATGGTGATGGAAGTTGTTGCTGATGATAGGACAAATCTGGCAAAGAAGAAGAAAGATGGGCCCTCCAGGGCCATGCTCCGGCTAATCCTACTCTCGACACTTCATGTCTAGGACCTGTGGGCCTCGAGACATGATATCCTAGTTATCCCTAGATATCGGGGATAACATCTGGCTCCAACTCGGGGACATGTGCTAACCGTAGAGCACATGAGAACCTCAACAATCTCTGGCATAAACCTGTAGACCTGCTCACACTTGACAAGAAAGAATCAACAACAAAAGGTGGGGTGGTATTGCCACCCCTCAAAACAATATATGAGATAAAACAAACAAGATGCATATATAAGGGAAACAAACCATAAATGCAGACGGTATAATACACGGAAATGCCTACCTATTCATACTTACCTGTGTAATTATGTCCCACCACCTTGGTGGGGTTTGAGGAGGCTTCCGCTAATGGGTAATGGGCGCCTTCTTCCTTCTAAGGTGGACAAGTAATAAGAGTTATCTACTGATTCCATTCCGACCTTGAAGGGTCCGAGCCATGATTGTGTACTTCCCTTTACATTATTAGGCTCTCCTTTCTGAATATCCCACATCCATACTAACTCTCCTTCCTTGTATTTTTGGATCTTGCATTTTTTAGTTCCTTGAACAACCCTGGTGTATTGCACTGAGGGAGGTGGGTGGGCTTCTGGAGTAAAAGTTTCTTGCTGGGACGGATGTATCTTCACATTGTCTTCATTCTTTGGTCTTTTTAGTATTTTCACCGTCCCTACTTCTTTATTTTGAAATTGTTCTAGAAGTTGTTGATATTCCTCTTTCTTGGGCCACTCAATATGCTCAAAGTCTTCTTCCGTAGTAAAGGGCATGTCTTCCAGAGAGTATTCTTGAAGAGTTTGTATCACATCTTTTTTCGCTTCATTCTCAGTAGGGGCAACATCATGTACATGAGTTCCAGTTATTGGCACATTGAGTAATCGTCCAGTTGTCCCATCTTTTAAAGGTAATCGCAGAAAAGTGAGATCCATCTCAAGGGACCCACCTATCATTGCACCAAACTTCCTAGACAAAAGCATTCCCCACACATTCGGGACATCAACAACTATAATATCTATTCGAATTGTCTTCTCGGGGAACTCCTTCAGTTGTACTTCGATATTTTCAATTACACCATGTGTGGGTATAACTTTGGATTCGAATCCAGACACATTTCTGTAAGGCATGGTTACCTTTAGGCCCATCTACTGCATGACTTTGAGAGACATCATGTTTGCACCAGCACCTGTATCCAGCATGCAGCTGTTGAGATATTTATTGTCCATCATAAGAGTCATGAAGAAAGGAGGATTTTCACCATAGTGGATTCTGAAATGATTAGCTTGTAACATAATTTGGGGGTCCATAGGCTCAGCCATTCCTGAAAAGAAGTTGTTGAAGGGTTCTTTAATAGAAGGGATCTTGATGGCTTCTTTTAGAGGAACATTCACATGCATTTTCAACAAAGCTCCTTCAAGGTCAAAATCAAGGGTAATCTTGTCAGCTTTGGGATTTTTGGGAGGAGGAACTTCAGAGGATTTTGACTGATCATTTGTAGGTTGGGTTGGGTTCCTTATCCGATACAATTGGACTTCTTACTTTTTTAGCTTCTCACGTGATTCTTGATCCAAGTTGTTGATTATGGCTAACCTTGCTGCTCGGGCTGCTTCCTTCAGGGCTTGTTTATGTTCTTCATCAGTGATGTTTATCTGAGGGAAATCTGAGAAGCAGTCAAAGTTATTGACTTGTTGTTGGCTGGCATTATAAGGACACTCATTCTCCCAATGTGCTTCACTGTACTCCAGACACCAGGGATTTTCATCAACAACATTTGCAGAGGCTAGAGTATTTGGGACTTCATTTTCATTCTTTGGTTTGTAATTTTGATTCCCCTTTTGGAATGCCCCTTTGAATGGAGGTCTAGGCACCTGGGTCTGGGATTTTTCAAGTCTCACGATCTGGTTCATCATTTCCTCTTGATTCTTCATGATGCTATCTACTGAAGCTTGTAGCTTACTGATACTGGTGCAAAGATCCGAAGTGGGCTCAACATTGTGTACCATTTTCTTCTTGACATCTATTTTCCCCCTAGGGTTAGCAAAAGGCTCAATCTTGGATGAAAGAAGGTTTCCTTCAATATTTGTTGCAAGCTCTTGGGCTTCTTGAATGGATTGAGGGTCTTTGTCTCTGAGGAGATACCCTAACTGGCCATTGAAAGATCTAGTATAAATGTGAACGAGATAATCATCTTTCGGATGATGGCTTGGGGGAATTCGTTGGAGTAAAGCTTCAAATCTGGTATGAAACTCCCGAATGGATTCATTCTCACATCTGGAAATGCCATTTAGTCGGGTGAGCAGCATGTTCGGGTCTTCCTTGATGCTCCACCTTCTAAGGAAGATTTCTTCAAGTCTATCCATGGTCTTAATGCTTCCATCAGGTAGGCCAAGATACCAACGTCTTGCAGCATCATAAAGGGTAACAGAGAAGAGTTTCATGACCAAGTCTTTAGCATCATCACTAATGGGTTGAAGCTGAAAAAATGCCTAGAAGTTACTCATGTGCTCTTTGGCACTAGTTGTAAATTCTAACCTTGTACAATATCTACTGCAAACTGATATTCAGAAAAGAACTAAAAAAGATACAATGGCAAATACAAACATTACACAGAGATTTTTCACCTGGAAACCCAAGCCGGGAAAACCAGCATATATTATATTGATACACTTGTGTTACAATGTTTACAATACAATATACATATAGGAGCCAGCGGCATCCAAAACCCTAACCCAATGACCTGGATTAGTCCAAAACCCTAATTCCTTAACCGGAAATAGAAAACCATCGGCAAAAACCATGTGCCGAAAACCACCTAATATCATGTGGTCCCGGAAATATGTCG
>JASDQU010102347.1:305401-339203 GCA_032191745.1 Picea mariana
GAATATTGTCCCAGTTTGCTGTGCAATCCGTTGCGTTTTTGTTGTAGGTTATTGTTGCGTAGAAGACTTGTTGTGTAGGGGTGAAAGAGTGTCCAACAGTGCACATGATGACTTATCACAACCATATGGTCAAATTTTTGATCATGATCAATGATTGTAAAGAATACTTTGGTTACAATTGTGATTTGGCAAAGTCTGGTTTTCTATTTTTAGTGAATCCGTTGAAGTTATTATTCTCTTTCAAAGAAACTGGATCCATGATTATAGGAGGTGGTAGTTTGACCCTAACAACCAAAAGTGGCATTGTTTTTCTATATAATGGGGTCATTTTGATTTAAAGGGGGTTGGTTGGAAAACAGTGTAGAACAGTGATGATTGAATGTAGCTTTCGAACTCGATTGAAATTTAATGCAAAGGTACTGAAACTTTGATGAAAAGATTCTAACAGTAGAAGTTTAATGTATTGTACTCTATCTTTGCGTACATGCTTTCCTGTGTTATTTATATTCATATATGTATTTTTTATAAATCGAAACGTGATTCGAATCTAGAATTCACCATGTGCTGCTTTAGATTCATGCCATTTAGACGACTGTGTTTATTCTAAGTTAACTATGAATTCATCCCCAACGATGCTCTAAGTTGCTTCGTGTGTTTTTCTCTCACCACACACAACGATTTTTAACTAAAAGAATGTTGCTTACTTAGCCTTTATCCTCTCAATTTCAGTCACCAAGTCATTTGTTTCTATCGTTTTCTTAAATTGACTCCATATTCCAAGGTCTTTCTTTCTTTCACCAATAGAACCAGAAATATTGTACAAAAGTGTTAAATCTAGCTGATAGTTTAAAGGCTAGTTTCCGGCCTCAAAGTTGGTTTGTAGGTTGCCTCTGTCATTCATTTTCTCAGTCGAA
The DNA here is from genome assembly GCA_032191745.1 of Picea mariana. NCBI lineage: Eukaryota > Viridiplantae > Streptophyta > Pinopsida > Pinales > Pinaceae > Picea > Picea mariana. The sequence goes on from JASDQU010102347.1 coordinate 306,316, forward strand.
CGAAGTTTACAGAGTGCTAACATTTTGGCATCGTTGCCTGGGAACGATTTCTATTATTGTCTAAGGGAAGAACGGCATTACTTTAGTTCTAAGTTCTGAGAGCAACAAACACTTTGGCACATATTGGCTATAATTTCTCTCTGGCGACTCCACACATCATAAAATCAGTTTGAAGGTGATTTCATTGGAATAAGAATCCAGAGCTAAAATTTTCATGGCGACTTCATTGTTCAAAGAGCTCGAGGTATGAAGAGTTTCTTGGCTTCATAATGGAAAGCTTGGCTTTTGATTGGGGTAATTCATAAAAAAAAACAACAAGGTTGGTGGCAGACCTTGATTCTCTTCAAAATTTCAGAAATTGGATTGATATGTCTCCTAAGCATTATTTGTGTGGAGGTATTCGTTCTTCATTATTATGTTATTTGGATTCCTGTCATATGTTTAGTCAAGAAGATAAGTTAGGATGTTTACATAATATTATTATGGAACTTGAGATAGAATAAGAAACACAAAGGATATCTCAAGATTCATATCCTTTTGAATAATCTTATATCCAACAACAAGAACAATATGAATTAAAGACAGATGAAGCATTATTAACTCATTCAAAACAGTATAAAAGAGGGTATGAGGCTGCAATGGTTCATTGTTACAAGAATTATTATCTCAGGCCCGAGGTTAGTAGTACAGGGTTCATCTTACTAATAGAAAATGATTATTCAGTAGAAAATAAAGAAAATAAAGATGTTGTTCAAATTTTTTTTTATGACATAGACAATGTGAACAATCAGAAACAACCATTTAGAGATGATCTCATTGTTGGTCATAAATAAGTGATAGTTGTTTCTTCTCTCAAGGATACTTTTGTAGCTCTCCTGAAATGTTGAATCGAAATGAGCTATGTAGTGTTTGAACAGGAGGACAGTTTCAAATAGTGGAATAACTTGTTATATTTCAGTTTTAACTTTATAACTGGAGAAGTGGAAAGCAAGTTGTAGTCAAGAAACCATTTTATTGAATGGCTTCATTGGAAATATGAGATTACTTGATTCGGTCTTTATGCTTAGTAGAGTAGGGTAGGTAGGAGTATGAATAAGATTGGTTCTATGAGAATTTCTTTTAGCAATCTGTAGTTTTCATTTTCAGCTTAGTTTCCAGATTTCAGTTTGGAGCATATACAGTTTTGGGTTTTCAGCGGATAAAGGTAATAGGTCAGAGAAGAGTTTTCAATGGTTCGGGAAAAATCTAATTGATACGACACCTGTTCTACTATTCTTTTCTACCTCACAGAGAGGATAGCATCCCCATTGGATCCAGTTGTTAGCACCATAATTTTCATAGCTAGAGTTAGAGGTTTGTCCAAAGTTTTCAAAGTCATGACATGATCTTGGGAAAATCAAGGCATTCCTAGATGAGTCACAGGTTAACGTGAATATCATGTCAAAAGGTATTATGGTTCATCATCACCTTTCATAAGGTTAGAAAAAAAAAATCATGACACCCCATGTCATCGGTATCGTTGCAAACCTCAAAAGAGTACTCGTTGTGAAATTTTGTCGCGCAAAAACTTTTTCTTCTTTCATTTATTGTGCGCCGGGAAGAGGATGCTATCGCACAGAAGATGTTGTTGCACAGAAGATGTCATTGCCCAGAGGATTTCGTCGCATAGACAATGTCGTCGTGCAGAAGATGTTGTCGCGTAGAAGATGCTGTCACACAGAATATGTCATCTCGCAGAGGATGACGTCACACAGAAGATGCTATCGCGCAGAAGATGCTGTCACACAGAAGATTCTTTTACGCAGAGGATGATGTCGTGCATAGGATGTTGTCGCGCAGAGGATGTTGTCATCCAGGGGATGCCGTCGCGCAAAGGATGTTTTCACGTAGAGGATGCTTACGCACATAGGATGTTGTCGCGTAGAGGATGATTTTGTGCATAGGATGTTGTCACGTAGAGGATGCTTTCATGCATAGGATGTTGTTGCACATAGGATGTTTGCACGCACAGGCTACAGGGCGCGTTGTGCAAGTGACGAGTTTAGCGGTGAAATTCAAGATCACTTTCTGACCAACTGGAGAGGAATTTTGAAATCCCCAAGAGGTTTTTGTTGAGGACAAACCAAATAATAAAATGTCTCTCAGATTTGAAAACCATTTCATATTTTGGGAGATTCAAAGGAATATTTGAGCCCTATTTTTCAGTTTTCATGATTTCCTGTCTGCTACATGTTTTTGCGACACATATTTCGGCCATCTGGAGACGCATTTCAAGAAATAGAGAGAGGTTGTTATTTATAACAAGCTTACCTAAAAAAACCTCTCTCAGTTTTTAAAAATGTAATTTTATTCGGGATATATGATATCATATTTAACGCCTATTTTCTTAGTTTGTTGCGCAATCTGTTGTGTTTTTGTTGTAGGTTACTGTTGCATAGTAGACTTGTTGTGCAAGGGTGACATAGTGTCCAACAATGCACATGATGACTTATCACGACTATATGGTCAAATTTTGATCATGATCAATGATTGTAAAGAATATTTCAGTTACGATTATGATTTGGAAAAGTTTGGTTTTCTATTTTTAGTGAATCCATTGAAGTGATTGTTCTCTTTCAAAGAAATTGGATCCATGATTCTAGGAGGTGGTAGTTCTAACGTAACAACCAAATGTGGCTTTATTTTTCTATATAAGGAGTTCATTTTTATGTAAAGGGGGTTGGTTGGAAAATAGTGTAGATAATGACGATTGAATGTAGCTTTCAAACTCGATTGAAACTTAATGCAAAGGTCCTGAAACTTTGATGAAAAGATTCTAATGGTAGAAGTTTGATGTATTGTAATCTCTCTTTGTGTACATGATTTACTGTTTTCTTTATATTCATATATGTATTTTGTCTAAATTGGAACGTGATTCAAATCTAGAATTCACCGCGAGGTGCTCTAGATTTGCGCCATTTAGACGACTGTGTTTCTTCTAAGTGAACTCTAAATCCATCCCCAATGATGCTCTAAGTTGCTTCATGTATTTTTATCTCGCCATACACAATGATTTGTAACTAAAAGAATGTTTCTTACTTAGCCTTTATCCTCTCAAGTTCAGTCACTAAGTCTTTTGTTTCTATCATTTTCTTAAATTGACTCCATAGGCCAAGGTCTTGGTTTCTTTCGTGAATAGAACCAAAAATATTGTACAAAAGTGTTAAATCTAGCCGACAATTTAAAGCCATAACCTGTACAGAGAAGAAGTCTTAGAGAGATCCCTCTCTAGGTTGGAAATGCTAGTTTTCGGCCTCAAAGTTGGTTTGTAGGTTGTCTCTGTCATTCGTTTTCTTAGCTGAAAAAAGTTTACAGAGCACTAACATTATGGTGCTGTTGGTGGGGAACGATTGCTATTATTGTCCTCGAGAAGAATGACATTGTTTTACTTCTAAGGTCTGAGAGAAGCAGACACTTAGGCACATATTGGCTATATTTCTTCTTTGGAGACTCCACACATCATAAAATCAGTTTGAAGGTGATTCCACTGGCATAAGAATCTAGAGCTAAAATTTTCATGGCGACTTCATTGTTCAAAGAGCTTGAGGTATGAAGAGTTTCTTGGATTCAAAATGGCAAGCTTGTATTTCGAACTGAGTACTTCATAAAACAAAACAACAAGGTTTGTGGCAGACCTTGTTTCTCTTCAAAATTTCAGAATTTGGATTGATATTTCTCCTAAGCATTATTGGTGTGGAGGTATTCATTCTTCATTATTATTTTATTTGGATTCCTGTCATATATTTAGTCAAGAAGATAAGTTAGGATGTTTACAAAAGATTATTATGGAACTTGAGATAGAACAAGAAACAAAAAGGATATCCCAATATTGAACTCCTTTTGAAGAATTTTCTGGCCAACAACAAGAACAATATGAATAAAAGACAGATGAAGAACTATTAACTTATTCATAATAGTATAAAATAGGGTATGAGGCTACAATGGCTCACTGTTACAAGCATTATGATCTCAGGCTTGAGGTTTGTATTCCAAGTTTCATCCTACCAATAGAAAATGAATCTTCAGTCAGTAAACAGTCCTCATATCGAAATATATATGTTGTTCAAAAAATATTTTATGGCTTATACAATGTGAACAGTCAGAAACAACCATTTAAAGATGATCTCACTGTTGGTCATAAATAAGTGATAATTTTTTCTGCTTTCAAGGATTCTTTTGCAGCTCTGCTGAAATATTCAATCGAAATGAGCTATGTAATGTTTGAACATGAGGATAGTTTCAAATGGTGGAATGACTTGTCATATTTCAGTTTTCACTTTATGACTGGAGGAGCGAAAAGCAAGATGTAGTCAAGAAATCATTTGTTTGACTGGCTTCATTGGAAATATGAGATTACTTCATTTGGTCTTTTTTCTTAGTAGATTAGGGTAGGTAGGAGTATGAAAAATCTTGGTTATATGAGCATTTCTTTTAGAAATCTTCAGTTTTAATTCTCAACTTAGTTTCCATATTTCAGTTTAGAGCATATATAGTTTTGGGTTTTCAACATAAAAAGGTAAAAGGCCAGAGCATATTTTTCAATGGTTCGGGAAAAACCTAATTTATAAGGCATCGAGTATAATATTCTTTGCTACCTCATAGGGAGGATAACATCTCCATTGGAGCCAACTGTTAGCACCATAATTTTCATATCTAGATTTAGATGTTTGTCCAAAGTTTTCAAATTCATGACATGATCTTGGGAAAATCAAGGCATTCCTAGATGAGTCATAGGTTAGGGTGAATATCACGTCAAAAGGTATTATGGTTCATCATCACCTTTCAGAAGGTTATAAAAGGAACAATCATGACAACCCATGCTATCGATATCATTGCAAACTTCAAAAGAATACTCGTTGTGAAAGTTTGTTGCGCAAAAGCCTTTGTTGCTTTCATTTATTGCACGCCACGCAGAGGATGTTGTTGCGCAGAAGATGTTGTTGCACAAAAGATGTTGTTGTGCAGACGATGCCATCGTGCAAAAGATGTTTTTGCGCAGAGGATGTTGTCACACATAAGATGTCGCCGCGTAGAGGATGTTTTCATGCAGATGATGTCATCGTGTAGAAGATGTTGTCGTGCAGAGGATAATTTCGCATAGGATGTTGTTGTGTAGGGGATGTTGTCGCGCAGAAGATGCTTTCACGTAGAGGATGCTTTTGTGCATAGGATCTTGTCACATAGAGGATTATTTTGTGCAAAGGTTATTGTCACACAGAGGATGATTTCGCGCATAGGATGTTGTCGCACACAAGCTACAGGGCACACTGCGCAAATGATTGGTTTAGTGGTCAACTTCAAGATCACTTCCTGACCAATTGGAGAGGAATTTTGAAAATCCTCGAGACATTTTTGTCAAGGATAAAACAAATAATAAAAATCTCTCTCAGATTTGAAAACCATTTCATATTTTGGGAGATTCGAAGGAATAGGTGAGCCCTATTTTTTAGTTTTGATGATTTCCTGTCCAATACATATTTTTACGACAGGTATTTTGGCCAACTAGAGACGAATTTCAAGAAACCCAAAGAGGTTGTTCTTTAAAACGAGCTTACCTACTAAAAAATCCCTTAGGTTTTAAAAATGTTATATTATTCAGGAGATATGATGTCATATTTAACGCTTATTTTCCCAGTTTGTTGCACAATCCGTTGCGTTTTTGTTGTAGGCTACTATTGCATAGCAGACTTGCTGTGTAGGGGTGATAGAGTGTCCATAAGTGCACATGATGACTTATCACAACCATATGGTCGAATTTTGATCATGATCAATGATTTTAAAGAATATTTCAATTATGATTATGATTTGGAAAAGTTTGGTTTTCTATTTTTAGCGAATCTATTGAAGTTATTGTTATCTTTCAAAGAAACTGGATCTATTATTCTAGGAGGTGGTAATTCGACCCTAAGAACCAAATGTGGAATTATTTTTCTATATAAGGGGGTTATTTTGATGTAAAGGGGGTTGGTTGGCAAACAATGTAGACAGTGACTATTGAATGTAGCTTTCGAACTCGATTGAAACTTAATGCAAAAGTCTTGAAACTTTGACGAAAAGATTCTAATGGTAGAAGTTTGATGTATTGTACTCTCTCTTTGCATACATGATTTCTTGTGTTCTTTATATTCATATCTGTATTTTATCTAAATCAGAACATGATTCAAATCTAGAATTCACCGCGCAGTGCTCTATATTTGCGCCATTTAGATGATTGTGTTTATTGTAAGTGAACTCTGAATTCATCCCTAGCGGTGCTCGAGTTGATTCATGTGTTTTTATCTCACCACACACAATGATTTTTAACTGAAAGATTGTTGCTTACTTAGCCTTTATCCTCTCAAGTTCAGTCACTAAGTCATTTGTTTCTATCGTTTTCTTAAATTGACTCCATAACCCAAGGTCTTTCTTTCTTTCGTCAATTGAACCATAAATATTGTACAAAAGTGTTAAATATAGCCGACAATTTAAATCCATAACCTGTACAGAGACGAAGTCTCAGAGAGATCCCTCTCCAGGTCAGAAAGGCTATTTTCCGGCCTCAGAGTGGGTTTGTAACTTGCCTCTGTCATTCGTTTTCTCAGCCAAACAAAGTTTATAGAGCGATAACATTCTGGTGTCATTCCTAGGGAACGATTGCTATTATTGTCCTCGAGAAGAATGACATTGTTTTAGTTCTAAGGCATGAGAGCAACAGACACTTAGGCACATATTGGTTGTATTTATGCTCTGATGACTCTACACATCATAAAATTAGTTTGAAGGTGATTTCACTAGCATAAGAATCCATAGCTAAAATTTTCATGGTGACTTCATTGTTCAAAGAGCTCGAGGTATGAAGAGTTTCTTGGCTTCAGAATGGAAATATTGTCTTTAAATCCGAGTATTTCATAAAACAAAACAACAAGGTTGGTAGCGGACCTTGTTTCTCTTCAAAATTTCATAAATTGGATTGATATGTCTCCTAAGCATTATTGGTGTGGAGGTATTTGTTCTTCATTATTATGTTATTTGGATTCATGTCATATCTTTAGTCAAGAAGATAACTTAGGATGTTTACAGAAGCTTATTATGGAACTTAAGATAGAACAAACAACACAAAGGCTATCCCAAGATTCATCTCCTTTTGAAGAATCTTCTGGCCAACAATAAGAACAATATGAATTAAAGATAGATGAAGCACTATTAACTCATTCAGAACAATATAAAATAGGGTATGAGGCTACAATGGCTCACTGTTACAAGCATTACGATCTTAGGCCTAAGGTTAGTAGTCCAAGGTTCATCTTACCAATAGAAAATGAATCTTCGGTCAGTAAACAATCCTCATATTGAAATAAAGATGATGTTCAAAATTTTTTTTATGACATAGACAATGTGAATAGCCAGAAATAACCATTTACAGATGATATCATTGTTGTTCATAAAGAAGTGATAATTGTTTCTTCTCTGAAGGATCCTTTTGCAGCTCTTCTGAAATATTCAATCAAAATGAGCTATGTAGTGTTTGAACATGAGGACAATTTCAAATGGTGGAATGACTTGTCATATTTCAGTTTTGACTTTATGACTGGAGGGATGGAAAGCAAGATGAAATCAACAAACCATTTTCTTAAATGGATTCATTGGAAATATGAGATTACTTATTCGATCATTGTTCTTAGTAGAGTAGGGTAGGTAGGAGTATGAATAAGCTTGGTTCTAAAAGCATTTATTTTAGCAATATGCATTTTTCATTTTCAGCTTAGTTTCCAGATTTTAGTTTGGACCATATACAGTTTTGGGTTTTCAACAGATAAAGGTAATAGGTCAGAGCAGAGTTTTCAATGGTTCAGGAACAATCTAATTGATAAGGCACCTAGTATATTGTTCTTTGCTACCTCACAGGGAGGATAGTGTCCCCATTGGAGCCAGCTATTAGCACAATAATTTTCATAGCTAGAGTTAAAGTTTTGTCGAAAGTTTTCAAAGTCATTACATAATCTTAGGAAAATCAAGGCATTCCTAGATGAGTCACAAGTTAAGGTGAATATCATGTCAAAAGGTATTATGGTTCATCATCACCTTTCATAATGTTAGAAAAGGAACAATCATGAAACCCCATGTCATCGGTATCGTTGCAAACTTCAAAAGAATACTCGTTGTGAAAGTTTGTTGTGCAAAAGATTTTGTTGCTTTCGTTTATTGTGCATCATGCAGAGTATGTTGTCGTGCAAAAGATGTTGTCGCACAGAAGATGGCATGGCCCAAAGGATGTTATTGCACAGATGATGTCCTCGTGTAGAAGATGCTTTCACACAGAGGATGTTCTCACACAGAAGATGTCGTCTTGCAGAGAATGATGTCGCGCATATGATGTCGTCACGTAGAAGATGTTGTTGCACATAGGATTCTTTCACACAGAAGATGATGTCACGGATAGGATGTTGTGTCATAGAGGATGTTTTCATGCAGGGGATGTCGTCGCACAGAGGATGGTTTCGCGTAGAGTATGCTTACGCGGATAGGATGATGTCACGTAGAGGATGATTTTGCGTATAGGATGTTGTCGCGTAGAGGATGCTTTCACGCATAGGATGATGTCACGCCTAGGATGTTGTCACGCATAGGCTACAGCGCAGGTTGCGTAAATGGCTTGTTTAGTGGTCAACTTCAGGATCACTTTCTGACCAACTGGAGAGGAATTTTTAAAATACCCGAGACTGTCTTGTCAAGGACAAACCAAATAATAAAAACCTCTCTCATATTTGAAAACCATTTCTTATTTTAGGAGATTCAAAGGAATATTTGAGCCCTATTTTTCAGTTTTCATGATTTCTTGTCCGATAAATGTTTTTGCGACACATATTTAGGCCATCTGGAGACGAAATTCAAGAAACCGAGAGAGTTTTTTTCTTTATAAGGAGCTTACCTACAAAAACCTCTCTCAGTTTTTAAAAATGTAATTTTATTCGGGAATATGATGTCATATTTAACACCTATTTTCCCAGTTTGTTGTGCAATCCATTGCGTTTTTGTTGTAGGTTACTGTTGCATAGAAGACTTCTTGTGCAAGGGTGACAGAGTGTCCAACAATGCAAATGATGACTTATCGCAACCATACGGTCGAATTTTGATCATGATCAATGATTGTAAAGAATATTTCGGTTATGATTATGATTTGGCAAAGTATAGTTTTCTATTTTTAGTGAATCTGTTGAAGTTATTGTTCTCTATCAAAGAACCCAGATCCATGATTCTAGGAGGTGGTAGTTCGACCATAACAACCAAATGTGGCATTATTTTCCTATATAAGGGGGTAATTTTGATGTAAAGGGGGTTGGTTGGAAAAAAGTGTAGACAGTGACTATTGAATGTAGCTTTCGAACATGATTGAAACTTAATGCAAAGGTCCTGAAACTTTGACGAAAAGATTCTAACATAAGCGGTTTGATGTATTGTACTCTCTCTTTGTGTACGTGATTTCCTATTTTATTTATATTCATATTTGTATTTTGTCTAAATTAGAACGTGATTTGGATATAGAATTCATTGCAAGGGTGATTTTAAGGATGGAAATTTATTTTAAAATGTAGAAACCTTGGCGAATCTTACTAATCCTTCATATGCCAACTATAAATGTTTGGCGACATTTTTGTTAAAATATTCAAATTTCTAAGGATTTTATATAGTTTGTATAAAATTTTGGCAATTTTTAAGTTAGAATAATTTTATCCTATAGAATTTGGGCGAATCATTTTTAGAATAGTGAATATTTTTTTGGGAAAAACCATGAAAAATTAGCCCATGAGCGAAATTTAGCCCCTAAAATCATCCTTGATTCATTGTGTGGTGCTCTAGATTTGCGCCATTTAGACGACTATGTTTCTTCTAAGTGAACTTTGAATTCATCCCCAACGGTGCTCCGAGTTGCTTCATGTGTTTTTCTCTCGCCACACACAACGATTTTTAACTGAAAGACTATTTCTTACTTAGCTTTTATCCTCTCACATTTAGCCACTAATTAATTTGTTTCTATCATTTTCTAAAATTGACTCCATAGCCCAAGGTCTTGCTTTCTTTTGCCAATAGAACTAGAAATATTGTACAAAGGTGTTAAATCTAGCCGAAAGTTTAAAGACATAACCTGTAAAGAGACGAAGTCTCAAAGAGATCCCTCTCTAGGTCGGAAAGGCTAGTTTCCAGCCTCAAATTTGGCTTGTAGGTTTCCTCTGTATTTTGTTTTCTCAGCCAAATGAAGTTTACAGAGCACTAACATTCAAGTGTCATTTCCAGGAAACGATTGTTATTATTTTCCTCGAGAAGAATGACATTGTTTTAGTTCTAAGGTCTGAGAGTAGAAGACACTTAGGCACATATAGGTTGTATTTCTGCTCTGGCAACTCCACACATCAGAAAATCAAGGTGACTCCACTGGCATAAGAATCCAGAGCTATAATTTTCATGGAGATTTCATTGTTCAAAGAGCTCAAGGTATGAAGCGTTTCTTGTCTTTAGAATGGAAAGCTTGTCTTTCGATTTGAGTACTTCATAAAAAAAAACATCAAGGTTGATTGTTGGTGGCAGACCTTGTTTCTCTTCAAAATTTCAAATATTGGATTGATATGTCTCCTAAGCATTAATGGTGTAGAGGTATTCATTCTTCATTATTATCTTATTTGGATTCACGTCATATCTTTAGTCAAGAAGATCAGTTAGGATTTTTACAGAAGCTTATTATGGAACTTGAGATAGAACAAAGAAACACAAAGGATATCCCAAGATTCATCTCCTTTTGAAGAATTTTCTAGCCAACAACAAGAACAATATGAATTAAAGACAGATGAAGCACTATTAACTCATTCAAAACAGTATAAAAGAGGGTATGAGGCTGCAATGGCTCACTATTACAAGCGTTATGATCTCAGGCCTGAGGTTAGTAGTCCAAGGTTCATCCTACCAATAGAAAATGAATCTTCAGTCAATAAACAGTCCTCATATCGAAATAAAGATGTTGTTCAATTTTTTTTTTATGATATAGACAATGTGAAGAGTAAAAAACAACCATTTAAAGATGATCTCATTGTTGGTCATAAAGAAGTGATAGTTGTTTCTACTCTCAAGGATCCTTTTGCAGCTCTGATGAAATCTTCAATCGAAATGAGCTATGTAGTGTTTGAACATGAGGACAGTTTCAAATGGTGGAATGGCTTGTCATATTTCAGTTTTGACTTTATGACTGGAGGAGAGGAAAGAAAGTTGTAGTCAAGAAACCATTTGTTTGACTGGATTCATTAGAAATATGAGATTACTTGATTCGGTATTTTTTCTTAGTAGAGTAGGGTAGGTAGGAGTATGAATAAGCTTGGTTCTACACGCATTTCTTTTAGAAATCTGGAGTTTTCATTTTCAACTTAGTTTCCAAATTTTAGTTTGGAGCATATACATTTTTGGGTTTTTAGCAGATAAAGATAACAGGTCAGAGCAGAGTTTTCAATGGTTTGGGAACAACTTAATTGATAAGGCACCTGGTCTACTATTCTTTGCTACTTCATAGGGAGGATAACATCTCCATTGGAGCCAGATGTTAGCACCATAATTTTCATAGCTAGAGTTAGAGGTGCATCCAAAGTTTTCAAAGCCATGACATGATCTTGGGAAAATCAAGGCATTCCTAGATGAGTCATAGGTTAGGGTGAATATCATGTCAAAAGGTATTATGGTTCATCATCACCTTTCATAAGGTTAGAAAAGGAACAATCATGACACCCCATGTCATTGGTATCATTGCAAACTTCAAAAGAATACTTGTTGTGAAAGTTTGTTGCACAAAATCTTTTGATTATTTCATTTATTGCACATCGCGCAGAGGATGCTATCGCCTGGAAGATGTTGTCACACAGAAGATGTCTTCACGTAGAGGATGATGTCACAAAGATTACGCTGTCGCGCAAAAGATACTGTCGCACAGAGGATGATGTCGCATAGAATATGTCATCGCACAAAGGATGTTGTCGCGTAGACGATGTCGTCACCCAGAATATGCTGTCACGTAGAGGATGCTTTCGCACAGAGGATGATGTCGCACATAGAATGTTGTCGCAAAGAGGATGTTGTTGTGCAGGGGATGTTGTCGTGCAGAGGATGCTTTTGTGCATAGTATGTTGTCACGTAGAGGATGATTTTGCGCATAGGATGTTGTCATGCAAAGGATGCTTTCACGGATAGGATGTTGTCGTGCATAGTTTACAAGGTGCACTGCGCAAATGAATGGTTTAGTGGTCAACTTCAAGATCACTTTCTGACCAACTGGAAAGGAATTTTGAAAATCCCTGAGAGGTTTTTATCGAGGAAAAAATAAATAATAAAAACCTCTCTCATATTTGAAAATCGTTTCATATTTTGGGATATCCGAAGGAATATTTGAGCTCTATTTTTCAGTTTTCATGATTTCCTTTCCGATGCATGTTTTTGAGACACGTATTTCAGCCATATGGAGATGAATTTCAAGAAACCGAGAGAGGTTTTTCATTATAATGCACCTACCAAAAAAATTCCTCTCTCAGTTTAAAAAAAATGTAATTTTATTCAGGAGATATAATGTCATATTTAACGCCTATTTGCCTAGTTTGCTACGCAATCCACTGCGTTTTTGCTGGAGGTTACTACTGCGTAGTAGACTTGCTGTGCAGGGGTGATAGAGTGTCCAACAGTGCACATGATGACTTATCACAACCATATGGTTGAATTTTGATTAGGATCAATGATTGTAAAGAATGTTTTGGTTACGATTATGATTTGGCAAAGTCTAGTTTTCTATTTTTAGTGAATCCATTGAAGTTATTGTTCTCTTTCAAAGAAACCAGATCCATTATTCTAGGAGGTGGTAGTTCGACCCTAACATCCAAATGTGGCATTATTTTTCTATATAAGGGGGTCATTTTGATGTAAAGGGGGTTGGTTGGAAAACAATGTAGACAGTGACTATTGAATGTATCTTTCAAATCGATTTAAACTTAATGCAAAGGTCTTGAAACTTTGACGAAAAGATTCTAACGGTAGAAGTTTGATGTATTGTACTCTCTCTTTGAATACGTTCTTTCATGTGTTCTTTATATTCATATATGTATTTTTTCTAAATTGGAACGTGATTCGAATCTAGAATTCACCGCACAATTGTCTATATTTGCGCCATTTAGATGATTGTGTTTCTTATAGGTGGACTTTGAATTCATCCCCAATGGTTCTCTGAGTTGCTTCATGTTTTTTTCTCTCACCACACACAACGATTTGTAATTGAAAGACTTTTGCTTACTTAGCCTTTATCCTCTCAAGTTCAGTCAATAAGACATTTGTTTCTATCGTTTTCTTAAATTGACTCCATAGCCCAAGGTTTTTCTTTCTTTCGCCAATAGAACCATAAATATTGTACAAAAGTGTTAAATCTAGCTGATAGTTTAAATCCATAACCTGTATAGAGACGAATTCTCAGAGAGATCCCTCTCCAGGTCAGAAAGGCTAGTTTCTGGCCTCAAAGTTGGTTTTTAGGTTGCCTTTGTCATTCGTTTTCTCATCCAAATGAAGTTTATAGAGTGCGAACATTCTGGCACCGTTGCCAGGGAACAATTTCTATTATTGTCATTGGGAAGAAGGACATTGTTTTAGTTATAAGGTCTAAGAGAAGTAGCAACTTAGGCACATATTGGTTGTATTTCTTCTCTGGTGACTCCACACATCAGAAAATCAGTTTGAAGGTGATTCCACTGGCATAAGAATCCAGATATCAAATTTTCATGGTGACTTCATTGTTCAAAGTGATCGAGGCATGAAAAATTTCTTGGATATAGAGGGGCAAGCTTGGATTTCGATCCCAGTACTTCACAAAATAAAACAACAAGATTGTTGGTGGACCTTGCTTCTCTTCAAAATTTCAGAAATTGGATTGATATGTCTCCTAAGAATTATTGGTGTGGAGGTATTTGTTCTTCATTATTATCTTATTTGGATTCCTGTCATATCTTTAGTCAAGAAGATAAGTTAGGATGTTTACAAAATCTTATTATGGAACTTGATATAGAAAAAGAAATACAAAGGATATCCCAAGATTCATCTCCTTTTGAAGAATTTTCTAGCCAACAACAGTAACAGTATGAATTAAAGACAAATGAAGCACTATTAACTCATTTAGAACAATATAAAAGAAGGTATGAGGCTGCAATGGCTCATTGTTACAAGTATTATGATCTCAGGCCCGAGGTTAGTGGTCCAAGGTTCATTCTACCAATAGAAAATGAATCTTCAATCAGTAAACAATCCTCATATCGAAATAAAGATGTTGTTCAAAAACGTTTTTATGGCATAGACAATGTGAACAGTCAGAAACAACCATTTAAAGATTATCTCATTGTTGGTCATAAAGAAGTGATAGTTGTTTCTTCTCTCAAGGACTCTTTTGTAGCTCTGCTGAAATCATCAATCAAAATGATCTATGTTGTGTTTGAACATGAGGAAAGTTTTAAATGGTGGAATTCCTTGTCATATTTCAGTTTGGATTTTGTGACTAGAGGAGTGGAAAGCAAGCTGTAGTCAAGAAACCATTTGCTTGACTGGCTTCATTCGAAATATGAGATTATTTGATTTGGTCCTTGTGCTTAGTAGAGTAGGGTAGGTAGGAGTATGAATAAGCTTGGTTCTACGAGCATTTCTTTTAGCAATATGCAGTTTTCATTTTCATCTTAGTTTCCAGATTTCAGTTTGGAGCATATACAATTTTGGGTTTTCAGCGGATAAAGGTAACAGGTCAACAAAAAGTTGTGAATGGTTCGAGAACAACCTAATTAATAAGGAACATGGTTGACTGTTCTTTTCTACCTCACAGGGAAGATGACATCCCCATTAGAGCCAGCTGTTAGAACCATAATTTTCATAGCTAGAGTTAGAGGTTTGTCCAAATTTTTCAAATTCATGACATGATCTTGGGAAAATCAAGGAATTCCTAGATGAGTCACAGGTTAGGGTGAATATCATGTCAAAAGGTATTATGGTTCATCATCACCGTTAATAAGGTTATAAAAGGAATACTCATGACACCCCATGTCATCGATATCATTGCAAATTTCAAAAGAATACTTGTTGTGAAAGTTTGCTGCACAAAATATTTTGTTTCTTTCATTTATTGCATGCCACACAGAGGATGTTATCGCACAGAAGATGTTATTGCACAAAAGATGTCATTGCACAGAGGATGATGTTGCGTAGACGATGTCGCCGCACAGAAGATGTTGTCGTGAAAAGGATGTTGATGCACATAAGATGTCTTCGCGCAGAATATGCTATCGCGCAAAGAATGCTTTCGCGCAAAGGATGATGTGTCGCATGGGATGTTGTAACACAGAGGATGTAGTCGTGTAGGGGATGCTATCGCGCAGAGGATGCGTTCGCGCAGAGGATGCTTTCGCGCATAAGATGTTGTCATGTAGAGGATTCTTTTTAGCATAGGATTTTGTCACGCAGAGGATGCTTTCATGCATAGGATGTTGTCGTGCATAGGATGTTGTTACGCACAGGCTACAGGGTGCATTGCGTAAATGATTGGTTTAGTGGTCAAATTCAAGATCACTTTCTGACCAACTGGAGAGGAATTTTGAAAATACACGAAAGGGTTTTGTCAAGGACAAACCAAATAATAAAAACCTCTCTCATATTTGAAAATCGTTTCGTATTTTGGGAGAGTCAAAGGAATATTTGAGCCCTATTTTTCAGTTTTCATGATTTCCTTACCAATACATGTTTTTGCGACACGTATTTTTCCTAGCTGGAGACACATTTCAAGAACCCAAGAGAAGTCTTTCTTTATAAGGATATTACCTACAAAAACCTCTCTCAGTATTTAAAAATGTAATTTTATTCGGGAGATATGATGTCATATTTAATGGCTATTTTCCCAGTTTGTTGCGCAATCCTATGCGTTTTTGTTGTAGGTTACTATTGCGTAGTAGACTTGTTGTGCAGGGGTGAAAGAGTTTTTGAAAGTGCACATGATGCCTTATCAAAACCATATGGTCGAGTTTCGACCATGATCAATGATTTTAAAGAATATTTTGGTTACGATTATGATTTGGCAAAGTCTGGTTTCTATTTTTAGTGAACTCATTGAAGTTGTTGCTCTCTTTCAAAGAAACCAGATCCATGATTCTAGGAGGTGGTAGTTTGACCCTAACAACTAAATGTGGCATTATTGTTCTATATAAGGGGATCATTTTGATGTAAAGGGGGTTGGTTGGAAAACAATGTAGACAGTGACTATTGAATGTAGCTTTCAAACTCGATTGAAACTTAATGAAAATGTCCTGAAGCTTTGACGAAAAGATTCTAACGATAGAAGTTTGATGTCTTGTAATCTCTCTTTGCGTACATTCTTTCCTGTGTTCATTATATTCGTATCTGTATTTTGTATAAATTGGAACATGATTTGAATCTATAATTCATCGCGTGGTGCTCTAGATTTGCGCGATTTAGATGGATGTGTTTCTTCTAAGTAAAGTTTGAATTCATCCCCATCGATGCTCTGAGTTGCTTCATGTGTTTTTATATCGCCACACACAAATATTTTTAACTGAAAGACTGTTTCTTACTTAGCCTTTATCCTCTCAAGTTCATTCACTAATTCATTTGTTTCTATCATTTTCTTAAATTAACTCCATAGCCCAAGGTCTTGATTTCTTTCACCAATAGAACCACAAATATTCTACAAAAGTGATAAATCTAGCTGAAAGTTTAAATCCATAAGATGTACAGAGACGAAGTCTTAGAGAGATCCCTCTCGAGGTAGAAAATGATAGTTTTCAGCCTCAAATTTGGTTTGTAGGTTGCCTCTGTCATTCGTTTTCTCAGTCGAACAAAGTTTACAGAGCGCTAACAACTCACAAATTTAGTACTCGTGATACTTGAAACAAGAGTGAACAAGGAGTATTCCCTATCAAACTTTTCCACAAATACCTCTATTGTTGATTTCGCTGCTACAACTGGCCCTTCCTCCTCCTCTTCCTCCTCCTTCCTCTCTGGACACTGATTTGTAAGGTGGCCATACTGGTTGCAGATGAAGCATCTAACTTTGCTCAAGTCTTTCTCAAAACTTCCCTTCTTCTTAATTTTTCTCTTTGTCGCAAGAGCCATATTCTCTCCATCAACTCCATCTCCCTTCTATCCACTACTCTGAGATCCTTCCTGAATCTCCTCCATAGTGAAATCGTCCCACAGTCTACTCTAGTCTATAATCTTTTCACACACTTCACGAAGACTTCCCATTCCTTGGTGAAGCCTTTCAAGGCTATCCTCACCAACTTTGAATCTAAAATGACCTCCCCAACTAAAGCCAACTCATCTTTCACCTAAGCTACCCAGGTAAGATAATAATCCACACTCTCACCCTTACGCATATTAGTATCACACAATTTTTCCTTTAATTCCATCTTCTGGTTTTCATTCTTCACCTCATACAAGTGTTTAAGTGTCTCCCACATATCATAAGTTGTCTTCTTCTCAACTAAGTGTGGGATAAGTGTGTCCTTCACCCCATCCAGAATAAGCCTCTATGATTTGGCCTCCTTTCCCTCGTGAACATCCAAAGCAATAAGGTCTATTGTGGGACAACAACTATGGTGCTAAAAAATATCCAAAGTTTGTTCTCCTTGAGAATAGCTAACATCCTAACTTTCCATTTCAAATAGTTGGAAATCCCATCCAATCGGTCCTCATACCTGATGCAAGCAACCATCTCCCTGTTAACTGTTCAATGGAAAACAAACAACCAATTTCCCCCCTTCAAATCCTTGCCAAAATAGCACTGCTCACTGTAACAATTAGAGCACCTTCTTTGATACCATGTAGAAAAATTAGTAACAAAAGAACACTAACTCCATAGAACTTTTTTCAAACACTTAGTAAACAAATATTCCTATCTTAAATGAACTCTGAATGTAAAACCCACATACAACTATATCATAAGCATAAACAATATTTACTAAAAAAGTGTTGCAACGGAAAATAACAATGAACAACAATCATAATAACACATGTGCACACCCAGATTTTGGCAACGCACCAGTGAAAACCCTAGTTTGGGGAAACCCATAGAGATGCTTTATTATCAGCTTCAAGAATAAATAAAAGCTACAACATTGATTAATGGCAGAATGAGACAACTTACAGGCACCCAACAATCCCCCTTTTTTGTCTAGAAAATCATGCCGACTAATCCGTATTGTTGTACAACCCTCCCACTAAACAACATGTAGAAAGTTGTGCCAATCGCCTATTGTACGGACAAAACAATATGAACCTCTTACACAAAATAAAACTCCAAACTTGTGTTGATTATTTATCTTGGTTGTCATTGATGTCAACCCTTGAATAAAGTCTGGTAGCGAATTCCCGTAGCACAAAGGTTTGGGTAATGGACCCAAGTTTATTTGATGTATAATGGTATGATTTTTAATATTTTTGAAGGTAATACTATTCTATATGGATAGTACATGTAATTCCATTTCTGGTGGTATGTGGAACGTCACATAACTCCTCACGGTTAGAGAGTTATGGCCATATGAAGTTGGAGAACCCTCATGAGTCATCTAGAAGCCCCAAAAGGTCAAAGTAGCCAAATTGGTTGCAAAGAAGAAATTATTTAAATAATACTATTCTATATGGATAGCACATGCCATCCCATTTCTGGTGGTATGTGGAACACCATATAACTCCTCACGATTAGATATCTATGGCCATGTGAAGTTGGAGAACCCTCATGAGTCATCTAGAAGCCCCAAAATGTCAAAGTAGTCAAAATGGTTGAAAAGAAGAAATTATTTAAATAATACTATTCTATATGGATAGTACATGTCATGACATTTTTGGTGATATGTGGAACGTCACATAACTCCTCACGGTTAGAGAGTTATGGCCATGTGAAGTTGGAGAACCCTCATGAATCATCTAGAAGCCCCAAAAGGTCAAAGTAGTCAAAGTGGTTGCAAAGAAAAAATTATTTAAATAATAAAGTGAAGTGATGAGCGTACTATAAACCGAAGTGGATACAAAAGAAATTATTTAAATAATAAATTTAATGGAGAAATTACTAAGTGGACAAGTGGTTAGAAGTGGGTTATCCCTAAAATAAGGAAAGTGGTTTAAGATGGTTAGAAGGTAACCCCTTGAGGAAGCTATATAAAAGTATAAATAAGAGGCAAGGGTCTCTCATTTTAATAGCACTTGAGAATATTGAATATCTATAAGTGACTGAAGTAACCAAAGTATATCTAAGGCGAATTTCAGAGGGAAGGTGAAGTAAATAAGGCCGAAATTCAAGGGAGGATAAATTCTTTTGATGATGCTTTCTAAGGTATGTTATTTATAGGTCATCTCACTATCTTTGCAATAAAGTTTTTTCTAGAATGCTTCAGACCACAAAAATTGGAGGTCGTTGAGGAAACATACTCAAGTAACTATGATAAAAATTACAAATTTTGGATCATTGAATTTTTGGAGTTACACTTCGTGGAAAATATGGTGTGTGGCTAGTCTTGAAACTAGTCTAAAACAAGTGTTTTGAGTAAAAACGTCATAACTTATTCATAACAGATCCAAATTCAGTAAGAAAAACTGTATTGGTTAGAGTACAGTATTTAGTATTTTTTGTACCATTTTCAGATCCATACAAAAAATATTTTGTGCGGGGCATGCTCTACGATCTCTCTTTCTAGAATAAGACAAAATTCAACAATGTATGTCATTTTTTCTATAACTCCTTTTATAAGAGGTTCCAAGTAGTGAAACCTGGAGGAATTGCATAAAATACACTGAAGTACTATTTTCAGCTCTTTATTCATTATAGGTACATAGTTATGATTATTTCAAGGTGTGGTTGTTGACTAATCCAAAATTAGTCATGTGAGACTAAAGTAAAGTTCGATGAAAATGGTAGTCTCTTGTTGTTAAAGTTAATGAAGATTTGCAGGTATGTGATCATATACATGAGGTGTATTATAGAGTTACAATCAGATTTGGATGATGAAATTGATGAGGGATTTTGGTTGAGGTACATGTTGGGTACATGGTTGAGACAAGTAGTTGATGAGTTGACACATACATGAGATGTATAGTTGATGATGTTTGTACATCTTGATGAGTCATAGTTGATGAGTAGTTGATGCATGATTGGTACATACTTGGTACATGGTTGGAGGCACTTGTTAGTAATATTGTTGACACATGGTTTATGGATGATGTAACATACTTATCTTGGTATATTATTAGAAGCACATATTGATCTTGGTGATGATTATGAGTTGTTGTGTTATGTTTTGTTGATGCACATATTGGTGATATTGTGCATATGGTTGAGAGTTGTCTTGGCGATTGATCTTGGTGATTAGATTTGATTTGGTTGATAATATTGACGAGACAAGTTATTGTGACAGGTTATTTGTATAGGTTTGGTTCATGGTTTATGCGTTTGTTTATGGTACAAGTTGAGGTACAAGTTGATGTATCGTACATGTTGGCACATGTTATTGGTTCAGTTTGTTACATGTTTGGTGTAGGTTGATTGGTACAAGTTTATAGCAATATATCTCACAGTGATAGTGTGACAGTGGTTCCATCATTCTACTTTTACATCAAGGCGGTTGGATGTGTCAAGGACAAGTGGTTGTAACCACCTTCCGGTTGTAGTTAGAGAACATAGGGGGTTGTAGTCTCCTTATGGTTGTAGCTAGAGAATTGGGAAGTTGGAAATTCCCTCCGGTTGTATCTTGAGAAACTAGGGGGTTGGAGCCTCCTTCTAGTTGCAGCTGGAAAACAAAGGAAGTTGGTGCTTCCAATGAATGTAATTATTAAAGAAATAAAAGAAAAATTATTCTATGGTTTTCTCCTGCTTTGGGTTTCTACATAAATACATTGGTGCACTATGTATGTGTATGATTGTTCATTTGTTCATTGTTTATTTACTCTGAAACTATTGGATGATAATGCTACATTGATATAAAACTTGCATTTTATGGTTAAAAATGATTAAATTGATCTATTATTGATTCACCCCCGCTCTTAGTAATCCAACAATTGGTATCAGAGCAGGTTCCTTCAGGAAATAGTTTAACCACTGGAAGGAGATCATGGATTATTATTAGAATGGACTATCATCATTTAATGGTCAGAATGGTTTAAAGTATGAGCTATGGAGTGGAAGGATGAAAGTATTTTTATAGGAACATGGGTATTATATCTGGCTATCAATTGTTACAGGATATGATAGTTCAAAAAGGGAAAATACTGCATCCAATAAGGATTTGAACAAGAATAACAATGTAGAAATGGAATTCATCTAGGAAGGATTACCTAATCCGGTAAGAGAAAAGGTTGGTAAATTTTCATCAGCCAAAGAACTTTGGGATAAGTTACATGATATATATTCTTCACCCATCGCAGATTTAGAAAATTCCAAAGAAGATGTAGGTACAGATCAAGAATAAATATGGTCACCATGTCAAACATATTCAGAAGATGAAGAGTTCATAATCAATAGAGGTATGTTGTTTTGATTTAATTGTGAAAAACAAGGACATATTGAAATAGAATGCCATGAAGGAAATGTGATAGAAAAATTGATTGAAAAAGAAGACAATTTTGAAGAAGAATTGATCAGTGCTTTAGATGAACTAAGAAAATAAAGACAAGAAAACAAGTCACTCAAAAAATAATTGATGAAAAAAAAGGAAAGTGCTCACATTTTTGAAGAAGCCCAACGGGTCATCAAGAACTTAAGAACTCAGTTAGAAGAAGCCAAAAAGATCGAAGAAAATATTAAAGATCAAAAGAAGTATTAGGAATCCAACATAGCAACACAAAAGGAAGAAGTAGAAATGAGAGAAAAGATATTGAAAGATCATCTTAAGGAAAGAACTAATGATCTAAACTAAATTGAGGCAGATTTTTGTCAAGAAGAGAAAGGACTTGAAGAAGAAATAATCACATTAAAAATCCAACTTGAAGAAGCAAAATGAACAAAAGAAGTCATGAAGTCTCAGATAATGAAGAAATAAAAAGAGGTTGAAAAGCTTGAAGAAGAAGTTGTCATATTGAGAAGTAAACTCATCAATATCAATAAGAACGTTGAAGAGACAAAAAAATCCACATCAGTTATAAAGAATGAAGAGAGGTACTCTAGGTTGCTATAAAAGAAGAATGAATAAAATAGAAAGATTTATGCAGAAGTACTCAAAGGAAGGAATCATGGTCAACCAGAATATAAGAAAACTATTCAAGATATATATTCAAGAATACCATCCATGGTCAAGCCACAAAGAAGCTTTAATCATGATCATGATCAGTCAAGGAATAAATTCATAAGGACTACACCACAAAGAATATCATTCACTGCCAGGTATGCAAATTTCTTTTATGGTCATTGTTTTTATTGTACTAATTTTGGACATAAGGTTGCAGATTGAAAGGATTATAAAAATGTTCAAGCAAAAAATTCCTATGTGGCCCCACATAACATTGAATGTTAAAAATGTCATAACTATGGACACATAGCTAGTGATTGTAGAAGCATGATCTATACTTCCATGAAAGAAAACACTGATATAATATATAATAAATTATGGATAAGAAACACGAAGAACATGTGAACAAAGACAACAAAGACCAGGTCCCATAGATCGCAAGATTGACAATAAAACGAGATGAAGAAAATTCTACAGAGAAAAAGAAATATGTCATATACATAAAGGTTTGGAAAATAATTGAAAGAAAAGAAGGACAAGTAAATAAGGAACGGGTTCAAGAGATTGTACTTTCGGGCATTGTAGTGAAAGATGAATCCACAGACATAAATAAAGAGGTCAAAGCTCAAAGAGATGATGAATCTACCAATGAAGATGATGATGAATACATATCATTGTGAGAATTGTTCTGAGCTATTTGGCTTAGAGAATCTCAAGTAACATGAATATTAGATAGGGGAGTCTATGCGATAGATTTGATAGACCAAAGAGCCATCCTTCAAGTAGATTGCGGAGTTTGAGTAGACAGATCCAGAGCATTCAGTTAGCATAAGTACAGTTTGATAGTTATAGTAGTGAAAACTTCATGATAGTATAGTAATAAATGGGCTAGCATTATGGACAGTTGTGCAGTAGAGTCTTGGACAGTATGGACAATTGTGTAGTAGAGTATTGGATAGTATGGACGGAGATGGATTTGTAATAACACATAGTAGTTTTGGATATATATATGACTGTTAGGATATTTAGACACTTAGGAGTTAGTTAATATCTACTTGGTTTATTGTGTCATTAGGTAAAAGTGTGTTTTCTAGTGTGTTTATTTAGTAAGCATTAGTATGCATTTGTATTTAGGAAATTCGACGGTCACGATATGTTCCCGACATAGAGTGATCCGACGGTTCATACTCTCCTCGATATTAACGACCATTGATCTATGTCTTAACACTTGATTGGTCCATGATCTCTATTTAAAGAGAATGGAGGGTCATTTGCTGATGATCAATTGTGAGAAACTCTCTTGGAAAGTCTCTCTGTAATCTTTTTCTTTGCATTAATAAACTGCTCCAAGTGGTCGCGTTGGCTAGGGCCGTGGATGTTTCCCTGTAGGGGTTTTACCACGTGAAACAATCGGTGTGTTGATATTTGATCTAGTTATGTGAGTGGTTACTGAAGGTTTTCTTCCTCTGTTGGAATACCTATGTTGTCGAACATGGTATTAGAGCCTCTTTGAAGACCCGCTCCTATTGTAGATCAAGACTGTGAAGCCGAGCTATCTCATCTCCATTTTATTTTGTTTCTGTACATTTCTGGGCTGAGAGGACTATTCCATTATGTCCGGAGCACTCATTTCATTCAAGAACACTTTTTGTTTCACTCGAAAAGGTTTCCATTTTCCCAAGATATGGCCATTACAGTCAGACCCGAAGGTATAAAGTTTGAATATGCATTTTTTAAATTTTTTGCAGAGAAGTATTTTGGTTTTTCGGTTTTGTAATTTATTTTTTTCAGGTTGACACTCTTTTAGCAGGGATGATTTTAGGGGCTAAATTTCTCTCATGGGCTAATTTTCCATGTTTTTTCAAAAAACGAGATTCGCTATTTTAAAAATGATTCGCCCAAATTCTATAGGACAAAATTATTTTACTTTAAAAATCGTTAAAATTTTATAAAAACTATATAAAATCCTTAGAAATTTGAATATTTTTACTAAAATATCGCCAATCCTTTATAGTTGGCATATGAAGGATTAGTAAGATTCGTCAAGGTTTCTACATTTTAAAATAAATTTCCATCCTTAAAATCATCCCTATCTTTTAGATATGTGTATTCTCTTTGCCCCGCTCCCTATGCGATCTCAGAAAATCAGAAACAGATAGAAAAAGGTGCATCTTCCGGGTAAGTTAACCGAGATCTAACCCTTGTTGTCATCGAAAAGCGATTTTTTTTTTTGTGTGAAAATAGTTTTTTTTAACACGCTCTCCAAGGCTGTCTTAAAAAAAACAACAACAGCAATCCTCCTTCTAAACATTACAATATGTTTTTCTAGACCATTTGGTTAAAACTTGCCTTATTAAGTAAGAGGTCTTGAGTTCAAGTCTCTCTTTTGTTACTTTTTTGAAAAAGTTCATGCTAATATTGTAAAGTGTATTTCACTTTAAGTATAAAAGTGAATCACTATAAGTAGCTTTATTATTTTATTTTAGAGTTATTTTGCATGAAAATTTTCTATTATAAAGTAACTTCATTGTAAAAGTGATCCTCATTTCTCTTTATAAAAGTGGGTCACTTCATAAAACAACTTACACTATTACATGGTCAGTTGGTTACCATTTATGCTTTTTTTTAAAGACTAACAAACATTGCAACTTTTGTGATAAATATGATCATGATGAGTCCAAATGTTTCAAGAAGATGGCATCTTTAGAAGCAACAGTGAAGAATAACAACATCAATATTGATTCTACGTCTTCTTAGTCTTCTCATGGACATGCACTTTCCACTTTTGGTTTCTCCTTTAACACAAATTCTACTTCTTCTTCTTATGAGTGGCTTATTGATTCAAGAGCATCTTATCATATGACTAAGGATAAAGCCATATTTTCTTCTCTAAATGAATGTAACATCAAGAAAATATTTGTTGGTGATGATAGATCTCTTAGTGTTGTAGGATCTAGAACAGTTCAAGTAGATAATGGTCATTTCAATGATGTATTATGTGTGTCTTTCTTGTAACCTTCTATCAGTATATCAAATCACTCATTTAGGTGAAGGTAAAACCGTAGAGTTTTCACCTCACCAAGTTGTAATCAAGGATCTAAAATATCCTAAGCATGTTCTTGCAACTGAAATTGTTAATGATATTACTAGGTTGTACAAGTTTGACAACTTTGGGTCATCAACTTTTTCATCATTTTTTGTTGCTCATAGCGATGACTTGAGAAAACTTTGGCATGAGAGGTTTGGTCATCTAAACTATCACTCATTGCAGAAATTATGTAATAAATAGATGGTGGCTGGTCTTCCTCTTGTTTCATGCAGAGATGGTGTTTGTGCCAGTTGTATTCTCTGCAAACATCATCGGGACAGTTTTTACAAATGTGGCTCTTGGCATGCCTCGGGCCCTTTACAGCTTGTTCACAGTGATTTTTGTGGTCCATTTTCATCTCCTTCTTTTTCTGGGTGCAAGTATTTCTTAACTTTGATTGATGATTTTTCCAGACCTACTTGGGTTTAATTCTTAAAACTTAAGAGCAAAGTTTTTGACAAGTTTTTGGCCTACAAGGCCCTTGTAGAAAAGAAATCTAGACATCAAATTCAAAAGTTAAGAACAGATAAAGAAGGCGAATATGTGAACAATAATTTTACAAGTTACTGCACTACACAGGGCATCCAAATTCAACACACTATTCCATAAACACCACAACAAAATCATGTTGCTGAGAGAAAGAACCACACATTAAAAGAAATGGTTAATTGTATGATCCAATCTAAGGGATTAAGTCTAAAGCATTGGGCGGAAGCAATCAACTATGCAAATTACATAGTCAATCACACTCCCACAAAGGCTCTTAAAAATATAACACCAGAAGAGGCTTGGACTAAAATTAAACTAGATGTAAATCACTTCTGTGTATTTGGCAGTATAGAATGGGCTCACATTCCTGATGAGAAAAGGAAAGCATTGCAGCCTAAAAGTGAGAAGTGTATATTGGTTGGTTATTATGAAGATGTCAAATATTATAGACTTCTTCAACCACATTGTAATGAAATTATTCTTAGAAGAGATGCTAAATTTGATGAAACTCTCTTGGCTTGCAAGCCTAATTCGATGGTTGTGCCTTCTTCGGCCTGTGAGCCATATTCGGCGTTTGTGCCTTCTTCTTTTCCTATTTTGGTTTCTTCTTCAGATGATGATAGTGAGGATGAAAATCCACCTCCTTCTACTGACATTCCTCTAGATGATTCCTTTGAACCTGAACAAGCACCAATTCCACCGCTTCCTAGATGGGTCCGTTCAACACGAGAAGCAATTGGTGATCTTGTCGGTGATCCTTCATATCAACGTCGAACACGTTCACATTTCTAGCGAGCCTCTTTTATTTTGGCTCAAGTTTTAGAGACTCGTGATCCAGAGACATTTACAGAAGCTTCAGGTCATCCAAATTGGGATACAACAATGAATCAAGAGTATCATTCTTTAATGGAAAACAATACTTGAGATCTTGTACCTCTTCCAAAGGAAGAAAACTTGTCATATGTAAATGGTTCTACATAACTAAGTATGCATCAGATGGAAGTGCTGAAAGCCACAAGGCTCGTTTAGTTGCCAAAGGATTCTCCCAAGTTAAAGGAATTGACTATAATGAAACCTTTTCCCCTGTAGCCAAAATGAATTCCATCCGCCTTGTTCTTTCCCTTGCTGCCTCACATAAATGGGAGGTCCATAAGATGGATGTTAAATCCACCTTCTTTCATGGCGATTTGAAAGAATAAATATACATGGAAAAACCTCCTGGATATGTCCAGAATGACTCTAGCCTTGTTTGTCACCTTAAGAAATCTATTTATGATCTTAAGCAAGCTCCCCAAGCTTGGTATGCCAAAATGGACAACTTTCTTATTGACACCAGATTCTCTAGATGTCATTCTGATCCTAATGTTTATACCAAGAAAGTAGGAAGCCATATCATAATCCTTTTCCTTTATTTTGATGACCTTATCCTTATTGGTAGTGACTCGAAAATTTTAAACCATGTGAAAACTAGTTTTAAGAAAAAATTTGAAATGACAGACTTAGGTTTTTTGCACTATTTTCTTGGCCCCAAATTTTTGCAAACCAATGAAGGAATTTTTCTTTCCCAGTCTAAGTATGCTTGTGACCTTCTTCGTCGCTTTCACATGGATGATGGTAAACCAACCCCTTCTCCCTTCTAGTCCGGAGTCAAGCTCACTGCCACCTGTACTTCTCCTGAAGTTGATGCCACCCTGTACCGTCAGTTAGTTGGTAGCCTCTTATACTTGACTCATACCTATCCTGATCTTTCCTTTGTTGTTGATGTTGTTGCTCAGTATATGAAAACACCCCATGAAAGCCATTGGAAATCATCTAAAAGGATACTTCACTATGTTTGTGGTACAGTTCATTTCGGGATACATTACAGTTCAGGGGGGACTCCTTTATTGGTTGGTTTCACTAATTCAGATTGGGACGACGACCTTGATGATCAGAAGTCTACTGCAGGTTATGTTTTCAGCCTTGGTTCAGGACCTGTCACTTCAGCCTGTAAGAAACAACAGGCTATTGCACTTTCTTCAGCAGAAGCAGAGTATTGAGTAGTGGTAAATGCAAGTTAGGACTTCTATGGCTTCAAAAGATCCTTTCAGAGTTTGGATTCCAGCACTAGCATCCGACCAACCTTTGGTGTGACAATCAGAGTGCCATCAAGATCGCCAAATACCTAGTTCAACATCAACACAACAAGCACATCAAGCTACACATGCACTTCATCAGAAATCTCATTCATGGTCAAGTTATTGAAGTGCTCTTTTTCCCTACAGAAGATCAAGTTGTAGACATTTTCACAAAGTCTCTTACAGAAGCGAATTTTTCCAAACTTCACTCTATGTTAAGAGTTCAGGAAGCTGTCATTAAGGGGGGATAGGCTCTAATGCCTCCTTCCTTCTCCTATTGTGTCACTATTGTAAATCATTCAATCCTATCCCAAGTCGTTCTTAAGGGGGGATGTTAGGATATTTAAACACTTAGGAGTTAGTTAAGATCTACTTGGTCTATTGTTTCGTTAGGTAAAAGTGTGTTTCTTTAGTATGCATTTGTAGTTAGGAAATTCGATGGTCATGATATGTTCCCGACATAGATTGATCTGATGGTTCATACTCTCCTCGATATTAACATCCATTGATCCATGGCTTAACACTTGATTGGTCCATGATTTCTATTTAATAAACTGCTCCAAGTGGTCACGTTGGCTGGGGTCATGGATGTTTCCCCATAGAGGTTTTACCACGTGAAAACATCAGTGTGTTGATCTTTGATCTGGTTATGTGAGTGGTTACTGAAGGTGTTCGTCCTCTGTTGGAATACATGTTTTGTCAAACAATGACAGTGGATGAGAGAATGGACTCATAGATTGGTTCAGAGAGTGGTTCAGAGACAAAGGAACATTATGGATGTTAATTACACAGGAAATGAATCAAACAATGCTAATGGATTCCAAATTGACAGATATTTTTTGGACACATGTAGTGCATAGAACAATTCACATTCAAAATAGAGTAATGCTCATAAACAACAATGAAAAAACTGCCTACAAGCTATGGAAAGGAAGACCAACAAATGTGAAGCACTTCAAAATATTTGGAAGAAAATGCTACATCAAAAGATAAGATGTAAAAATGATAAAGTTTGAATCTCATGTGGAAAAAGGAGTACTTGTTGGTTACTCAAGTACAAGTGAAGAATACAAGTGTTACAATCTAAGATTGAACAAAGTTGTGGAAAGCATCAATGTAACAATTGATGAATCAGGTGGATGAGAATCAAAGGAGGAAGAAAATGAATTAGTGGAACAAATTTACGAAGAAGAAGAAAAAGATGAAGAAGAAGTAGAAGAGGAATATGAAGAAGATCAGGCAGAAGTAGAAGAGCAAGTTCAAAAAGTGCCTCAAGAGACACCTAGAAAATGAGTACAAGAGAATCATCCTTCAGATCAAATTATCGGAAACAAGGATGCATGAGTTGAGACTAGAAGAAGAATCCATTCACCAGAACAAACACATCTAGAACTCTTATCTATGATTGAACCAAAAATTTTTGAAGAGGACAACAAGGATGAATTATGGAATAAGGCCATGGATGAAGAATTGGATCAAATAGAGAAGATTGACACTTTGGAATTGATTCCAAGACCAAAGAATACGAATGTGATTAGCACAAAGTGGGTTTTCAAAAATAAATTGAATGAAGATGGATATGTTACAAGGAACAAAGCTAGGTTGGTATGTAAAGGATACACATAGGTTGAAGGAATCAACTTTGAAGAGACATTTTCTCCAGTAGCCAGAAGAGAAGCAGTCTGATTGATTTTTTTTTATGCATGCTCCAAGAATATTAAAGTGTATCATATGGACGTGAAAACAACTTGTCTGAATGGGGAACTTGAAGAAGAAGTCTACATCGAACAACCAGAAGGATTTTAGTTCTCAGAGAACAAAAATTATGTGTGCAAATTGAAGAAGGCCTTGTATGGTCTGAAACATGATCCTACAACATGGTACTCTAGATTAGATAAATATGTACAACAGGCAGGGTTCAGAAAAGGAAGTGCAGACATCAACCTCTACATCAAGGTAACTCAAGATAGTATTTTATTAATTGAAGTTTATGTTGATGATATTATTTTTGGAAGTAATGATGACGGGTTAAGCCAAACATTTTCAAAGGATATAAAGAATGAAGTTGAAATGTCATTACTTGGAGAACCATCCTTCTTTCTGGTTCTTCATATATGTCAAATAAACCAAGGAATTTTTATTTCTCAAACTAATTATATCAGAGAAATTCTAAAGAGGTTCGGAATGGAAGATTGCAAACTAGTTGCAAGTTGAGCAAAGATGATGATTCAAAGTATAGAGACCAAAGGCAATACATGTCAATGATTGATAGCTTACTATATGTGACAACATCCATACCAGATGTAATGCAGGCAATTAGACAAGTGGCACGATTTCAAGCAGTACCAAAGGAATCAAATGTATTAGCAGTGAAGAAGATTTTCAGATATCTCAAAGGAACATAAGATTTTGGATTATGGTATCCAAAATAAAAGGATCTATCGCTTACTTCCTACACAGATGCGGATTGGGAAGGTTTCATTGATGACCAACGAACCACTAGTGGAGCAACATTCTACTTGGGTGAGTGTTTAGTATATTGGATAAGCAAGAAACAATCATCAATATCTTTATCTACAACTGAAGCAAAGTGTATTGCAGCAACATGATATTGTACTCAGGTTCTATGGATGAAACAAACATTGATATATATATAGGTTGAGTATGATGAGTCCATTCCAATCTATTGTTATAATACAAGTGCCATCAGTATCTCAAAAACCTTGGTGATGCACTCCAAGTCGAAGCACATTCCAATAAAGTATCACTTTCTACGGGAATAGGTTGTAGAGAAGAACATAAGAGTTGAATATGTGACACAAAAGAACAAGTGTCGGACATCTTTACAAAAATGCTTCCAAGGGAAGCCTTTGAGTATCTTTGCCAGAGACTAGGAGTAATTTCTACTCCAAAATGAATGCTTTTGAATGTTTGTCGTATATGTATTAGATTTACACAAGGAAGCACCATAAAGAGGATAGTTCAAGTTGGGAGATCAGTTTCAGGAAGAGTTCAGTCAAGCGGAGCAGCCCCAGATGGAAAGATACATTTTCCATTGATGAAAAATAGGGAGAGATTTATCATATGCAAAGGTAAATTCTTGGAGAAAGAGCATAGAGGCATGGTTCCAGGGGGAGAGATGGTCAGAGGGGGAGCATGAGTGATATGAATTCAGTATTGCATCAGATTGTTTCCATCAATGCCAAAGGGGGATATTGTTGATTATTTAGGTTGGTTTTCATTGATGTCAACCCTTGAAGAAAGTTCGGTAGCGAATTTTGGTAGCTCAAAGGTTTGGGTAATGGACCCAAGTTTGTTTGATGTATAATCGTATGAGTTTTAATATATTTGAAGGTAATACTATTATATATGGATAGTACATGTCATTCGATTTTAGGTGGTATGTGGAACGTCACATAACTCCTCAGGGTTAGAGAGTTATGGCCATGTGAAGTTGGAGAACCCTCATGAGTCATCTAGAAGCCCCAAAAGGTCAAAGTAGTCAAAGTGGTTGCAAAGAAGAAATTATTTAAATAATACTATTTTAGATGGATAGTACATGTCATGCCATTTTCTGTGGTATGTTGAACATCACATAACTCCTCACAGTTAGAGAGTTATGGCCATGTAAAGTTGGAGAACCCTCATGAGTCCTCTAGAAGCCCCAAGGTCAAAGTAGTCAAAGTGGTTGCAAAGAAGAAATTATTTAAATAATAAAGTGAAGTGATGAGTGTACTATAAGTGAAAGTGGATACAAAATAAATTATTGAAATAATAAATTTAATGGAGAAATTACTAAGTGGACACATGGTTAGAAGTGGGTTACCCCTAAAATAAGGAAAGTGGTTTAAGATGGTTAGAAGGTAACCCCTTGAGGAAGACACATAAAAGTATAAATAAGAGGCAAGGGTCTCTCATTTTAATCGCACTTGAGCATATTAAATATCTATAAGTGACTGAGGTAACCAAAGGATATCTAAGGCGAATTTCATAGGGAAGGTGAAGTAAAGAAGGACGAAATTCAAGGGAGGATAAATTCTTTTGATGATGTTTTCTAAGGTATGTTATTTATAGGTCATCTCACCATTTTCATAATAAATTTTTTTCTAGAATTCTCCAGACCATGAAATATGCAGTTCATTGATAAACATATCCAATTAGTTGTGATAAAAAATTTCGCTTGTGGGTCATTGTATTTTTGGAGTTACACTCTGTGGGAAATAGGGTTTGTGGCTAGTCCTGAAACTAGTCTAAAACAAGTGTTTCGAGTAAAAACGTCATCACTTCTTCATAAAAGATCCAAATTCAGTAAGACCAAATGTATTAGTTATA
Source organism: Picea mariana (assembly GCA_032191745.1). Lineage (NCBI taxonomy): Eukaryota > Viridiplantae > Streptophyta > Pinopsida > Pinales > Pinaceae > Picea > Picea mariana. The sequence goes on from JASDQU010102347.1 coordinate 338,634, forward strand.
GTACAATCTATATTATTATGTGTACCATTTTTAGATTCATACAACACATATTCCATGTGGGGAACGCTCTACAAGATCGCTCTCTAGAATAAGCCAAAATTCAACAAGGTATGCCATTTTTGCTATAATTTCTTTTCTGAGAGGTTCCAAGTAGTGAAACCTAGATGAATTGCATAAAAGACAATAAAGAGCACTGTGTACTATTTTCATATCTTTATTCATTACAGGTACATAGCTATGATTATTTCAAGTTAGGGTTGTTGACTAATCCAAAATTAGTCATGTGAGACTAAAGTAAAGTTTGATGAAAATGGTAGTCTCTTGTTGTTAAATTTAAGGAAGGTTTGTAGGTATGTGATCATATACACCAGGTCTATTACGGAGTTACAAATTACATTTGGATGATGAAATTGATGAGGGATTTTGGTTGAGGTACATGTTGGGTACATGGTTGAGACAAGTAGTTGATGAGTTGGCACATACATGAGGTGTATAGTTGATGATGTTGGTACATCTTGATGAGTCATAGTTGATGAGTAGTTGATGCATGATTGGTACATACTTGGTACA
>JASDQU010102347.1:339253-349650 GCA_032191745.1 Picea mariana
GTGCATATGGTTGAGAGTTGTCTTGGTGATTGATCTTGGTGAGTAGATCCGATTTTGTTGATAATATTGATGAGATAGGTTATTGTGACATGTTATTTGTACAGGTTTGGTGCATGGTTGATGCATTGTTTATGGTACAGGTTGAGGTATAGGTTGATGTATGGTACATGTTGGCAAAGGTTATTGGTTCAGGTTGTTATAGGTTGTTTGGTGCAAGTTGATTGGTACAAGTTTACAAAAGTATATCTCACAATGATAGTGTGATAGCGGTTCCATCATTTTACTTGTACATCAGGGCAGTTGGACGATGCAAGGACAAGTGGTTGTAGCCACCTTCCAGTTGTAGCCGAAGAACATAGGGGGTTGTAGCTAGAGAATTGGGGAGTTGGATATTCACTCAGGTTGTAGCTTGAGAAACTAGGGGGTTGGATGCTCCTTCTAGTTGCATCTAGAGAACAAAGGAAGTTGGTGCTTCCAATGAATTTAATTCTTAAAGACATATAAGAAAAGGAATTTCATGGTTTTCTCCTGCTTTGGGTTTCTATGTAAAAAAAATTGGTGTACTGTGTACTGTGTATGCGTATCATTGCTCATTTGTTCATTGTTTATTACTCTGCAACTATTGGATGATAATGCTACATTTATATAACACTTGAATTTTATGGTTAAAAATGATTAAACTTCTCTATTACTGATTCACCCCCCCCCTCTCAATAATCCAATAACTTGCCTCGAAATTCATGCCAACAACCATCCTCAAAAGTTGTTCCCTTTCTCCTTGTTGTACAAACTATATGGATCTATACAGTATGACCTCCAACAACAAAAAAATACCCAACACTTCTCACACATAAAATCTTATGTGGAAATGTGCCCAAGCTCTCTTAATAATAGTGCCAACTCCCGCTACAAGCAAATTTTAACTTACTCTTTCAAAATATCTCAAAGTTATTCTTGCACACTACCCTAGGCTCTCTCTTATAACTTAAGATGACTTTTCACCTTCCACATCCCTAAATCCAATGGCCAAGATCTAATCTTTCCTTTACATCATCAAGGGACATGATTCATTCCCTCCAAAATAAATCACTTACATTTATTAAAGTAAAATTCCACTTTATGACATAATTGCACTTTATGACATAAAGTCACTTTAATAAAATATTAGAAAGGACACTTTACAAAAATTCACTTTAATAAAAGAGTCACTTTATTACAAATTTATAAAATGCCTATTACAAGGTTAAGTTCCTAGTAGTGCAAGTGCAAGGTCACTTCCACATACAATAAAAAACATGCGGAGTACCTCCCGTGCTATAAAAGCTAACAATTGTGAATCACCAAAAACTTGGAGATGTTCAACTTTCTTGCTTACGACTAATTTTAACAACTCTCTCAAGGCCACACAATCATCATAGTTATTTGTCGCATTCTCAATACCAACTATACCATAAATAATATCTTGTACTTGACAAGATCAATAAATAAAAACCCAATATTCTGACCTATCTATCAATAAAATCCAATTTGTCATGGGACTTTTTCTTGGATTTATGTCTATCAGATTGAACAATAGAACAAACTTGTGCAATGAATTGAAAGGATTATACAGATATGTTTGAAAATATCAAAGAATTATGGGCAAGCTAGATATCCTCCATTATACCAAGAAAGGGACCACCATATAAACCTTTGATTCCTTCCTTGGAATCAATTATGAAGATATCCCTCCATTGACAAAACCTGCGACACATTTCCTTTTCTTGTCCATTAACCAATGTTTTTCCAAATCCACTGAGCAAATGGACAATGTAGAAATAAATATGAGATGAATTCCCCATCCTTCATATGGATTATATAGATACTTATCCCTTTCTTTTTTCGTTTTTGTAACAACCCTCAAGTAAGTGTCTGATCTCTCAAAATTAAGCACACAAACAATTTAGTTTTACTTTGGAGTTTGATCTTCCGAAGTTTGAACCACTTGTTGGGCCACATAAATGTCATCTTTTTACATCCTCTTTTCCCTATTTTTATTCACTTTTTGGTTACCTTTGACCATGTATTAATCTATTTTAATGTTTGTATGCAATATTTAGACCCAAAGTCTTTTCCATTGCATTTCCTTAGTATTTCATGTGAATTGTGGTTAAATATTAGATAAATAAAATATTTTTTCATTTATCATTGCAAAAGGGATTAGTTTGTTGATTGTCAAAACACTAGTTTCCACTTGATCCTACTTCTTCTTGTGAGTTCTTGCTACTCCATGTTGATACTCCACACATAGTTGCGTGAATTCGCGAGACAGTTGTACAGATCCACATAAATCAATTCACAACCACCAAGATATGTCTTGGATTTGGATCTTCATCAACCATATTTGATCTGGATTTTATGAGCAGAATGAAATGACTACAAATTATTAACAAATGCTTAACACAGAATAACAGAGATACAGTAAAATTGTTTTTCTATTTAATAAGGAAATAAGCTAAAACTATAAAATGCAGTGGAAAACAAGCTTGCTGGAACGGTGGCAGCTTATCTCTGAGAAGAGATGTGATGGCTGTGCTCATTCGCAAGAAAATGATTACAATGAGGCTATGAAATCCTTTTTACAATAAACAAGAGTGTAAAAAACCCTACACATCCAAAAATCTAACCCTAGGAGATGAAACGCCAAAAGTCATGTGGGTCTCGTTTGGGTAAGTCAATACATCAACTTCTCGGGGTCGTAACTTTTGCATAGGATCTTCGTTTTAGGCGTACGATAGCCCATTGGAAAGATCTATCTGAGGACTACAACTGTTGCCCAAAATTTCATGTTTAACTTTTGAGACCGCAACATACCCAAAAAAACATCGTTTAGGGCCTCAAAACGACTCCAGAAGTTCAGGACCCAAAAGACTGCTAAAAATAGTAAATTACCAAAATTGTCAGAAAGCTATTTTGAGCCAGCTAGAAAAGGTGGGTGGCCACCGATATCCACCTAGATAAATATTTCATATGGAAATATTCTTGGAATTCTTAGACAAGATTAGTTTGAATTGTTAACAATAATTTTGGAATTCTTAGACAATATTAGTTTGAGTAGTTAGCAAGGATCTTGAAATTATGTATGAGTCGTTATTTATTGGTAAATTGTGGAAACCACATGAGAAATTTGTGGATCTACATTTATTATTTGTTATTAGAATTCAAGTAAATTTATGTATAAAAGAGAGTTCCTTATTCATTATGGGGGAGGAATCTTAGAGCGCAACTCCAATCTATGATTCAATAAATTATATTTCATGAGTTTTTATTTTAATTTAGATTGTAGTTCTATAATTTCTGCAATATTTGATTAAAGTATTAGCACTCTATTCCAGGGAGGCAGGGTCCACTCCTTAGAACAAACAATGGATTAATTAGCATACATAGTTGTCTAGTTACAATAATTTGATAGTTAGTTGTTATTCTAACTTTTAATTACAATGTGATAATTCTCCATTGATATATTCAATGATTTGTTGTCATCCTATTATTGATTATTGTTCTGATTTCATTACAATAGATAGAATTAATTTTTGATTAGTTGTTCCTCTTAGATATTTACTACAATTGCACATTAAATGGAATTGTATAGGAACATAAGTTTCAACACACATATACTTTGCAAGATAACTTGCAAAACAAATTTGTTTTGTTATAACCTAGGTCCGCACCCCTGCTCTTTTCCCTCCTTTACCCTATACATCTGTCAATTTAAGTTTTGTGGTTTCTTGCTCCACTCATTATCCATTGTTTAATTATTGAGTTTCATGGCCCTTGCTTGTCTGTACTTATTTTTCACCATCTGTTTGTTTTCTTGAAAGAGGATCACATGTTCTGGTTTGAATTTGGAATACTCATCATCATAGTTGCCATTGACTGAGCATGCAGCAGGTCCACAAGTATGGTGTATGCACAGGGAACAACCATGAGAAAATCAAAGTAGTTCTTTTCGATCTTATAATTAAAATCTAAGAAAAAACAATAGGTTGGATTTCAGTCTAAACTAGAAGAAGCCACCGATTTGGCATAGACCGCTAAGTCCATCGTTCGAGCAAATCTATGGTAGAGATGGAACAGCAAAAAGGTAGGGAGATAAATGATTCCAGAGCATTCGGGATGTCAAATTCGCACTCTTCCTAACCCCCATGCTCATCTCCATCAACGATAACCCCCCTTCAAAGATCAACTGTCCTTATCACATTTCAGACCCCCCCCCCCGAATGTTCTACATTTAAGGGTGGGGGGGTACGGAATGGTGGCTTCCCTACGCTCGGTCCCACATAACATGATGCCTCCTTATGAGTTCGGACCCCCTCTCTATAATACACTTATCGCCTACCCCCTCCTTTTGGAATCCTACCAACCTACTTCCTGATACTGCCCCTCTCACTGCGTGCCATATGTCCTCCACTCGCTACTCCCGCCTATCACTACATGACACATGTTCCCCACTCACACTCCCACTACCGCTCACCTTTCGCCACCTGTATCCATAGACCGTCCACCACTTCACCTCCACTCATTTTGTTCCCCTATTTGACAATCACCTCCATGTACTCATGTTCACAACCAATTACGTCTCCTCCCATATTCATTTGGTTGAAAATAGTGCAGTTATCTGAGCAATACAAAGGGTAGTTAACGGGTCCAACAGAGGGTGCATTTAGATGTTGAAATTTCAGTGAAGAAACATATAATGTGAAAATTTTCTCATGGAGTCGGTCATCTCCAGAGGCCTCAAACAACTCACAGGCATGTCAATGCTCAACACATCACTCACCTCTGTCACTCCTACGTTTTCTGCCAATTCAATCCATATAGCACATGCATCAGCCTGGTTTACCATCAGTAGTAGTTTTCAGTTATTTATATTTAGACATTTCAAGTTTATGCATAATAAATGGTCTTCTGTGTGTGATACGAACCACTCTTTTGGTTAAATTAAATGTGAAGTGTACATTGTTGTACTCCATGTAATGTTTTAGTTAAGTTAATGATTTTTTCTACAATTAGTTATCCAGAGTTAGGTCTCAGTCCCAGATGGACGAGAACCACTACAATCTAATAAATATGCAGTTTTTGTATGTTTTGAGGGGTCATATTTTGGGGAAGAAGATCAACACATCTACTGGTGGAAATTTTTTTGTGAATGGATTAAAGCTCTCTACCTTGTGAATATACTTTTGATGAAAGTGTTTTTGTCCAACCTATGTTTGTTTTTATTCTTATCTTGAATAAAACTTTTTGTTTGAGCAAAGTACATTTCATTTCATATCAGTTATTGTATAACTTATCTTTACTGATATGCAACCAGTCAAACAACTAATGCTTTGGCAAAGATTTGTTCTTATTGCAACCTGTGGGAGTAATTGTGATTGGATACATGTTTAATGTCTTGAAATGATATTTTAAGACTTGAACTTCTTGCAACAGATAACTCATTGAGTTGTTTGTTGTTTCCCTTTTTTTTTCTACTTTCTCACTTGTCTGTCATTAGTGTGCCACCAACCAAGGAGGACCCTCATCCATGAAATTTTTCTAACCCAACCATGATCTTGTATTGGTCAAGACAACCCTCTAACTGATTCACAAAATAGAGAATAATCATTCCAAAACTAATAGGTGGCCTAGCTTTTCCCTTTAACAGTCAGGTGCAGACTTTAGGACCAACATCTTCTGGCATCATTGTCGGGGACGAAGTAACGAAATATCTTCCCCTGAGAGAACAGAAAAAATCAGATCTGATCTTGATGGTGAAAAAAGAGCAGACACATTTAGACTGCAGATCATTCACCTGGAAACTCCATGGTTAAAGGATCCAGTGGCAACTCCATAATTTTAAGAAGTTATATTTTCAACTGGAAGCCATCTTAGCTCGGGGGTTTTCTCCTTTTGATTTCTCTATCATTCTTGGTTTTCGAAATATTGTTCCTACTATAGATGAGTGGGGTGAGTACTTGCCCCGATTCAGAGGAAAATAAAGATGATAACCCTACAGATCACTTGCTTGAGTTCCATGAGTGGATGCATCAGTTGGGTATACATCATGAAGATGTATTAATGAAAATTTCCATTTACTCATTAGAGGGAGATGCTCGTGAATGGTACCAATATTTAACTCTTGCTAGCATATCTTCCCTGGAAGAGTTCCATGCAACATTTAGAAATCATTGTAAAATGTTTTTTCCAACTAATTTTCTTTTTGAAAATTGTCGTGAGGAGTTTGACTTATATATGTATATGTCTATAGTTGGTTCCTCTAGTAGTTTGAATGAGAAGGATGTTAATGTTAAACAAGTGGGAGAAGGGTCATCCCCTTGTAAAATCTTCTCTGGTTTTTTTGTTCAAGGGAAAATTTTCATTGATTATTCAGATGATGAAAAGGATGATATGGACTCTATAGAAATGTTTGGAATTATATCAGAGGTATATAACATTGTTGGTTATGATGAGATTGATGCTCCAACTATTGACATAGATCAAACTATTATTATGCAGTCAATCTCCCCAATATCTCATGAAAGTGAGGATTTTGAAGTTCAATATTCAAGTATTTTTAAAGACCAACCCATATCTGATAAATCTCCTGTAGATGAGGAACATATTTCTACTATGATTGAACTTCTTAGCAGTGACCCAGGCTATGACAGTTGTGAAGCATATGTTTTAAAGAGTAGTGGAGGAGATGACATTGAAATCCACAATCAACAACAACTTTATCAACTTTATATACCCATATGTGACAACTATGAATCTGGTCCTTTGAACGACATTACAAGAAATATCTTGGTTGATGAACAAAATGGGATGTTGCATCCAAGAATTGTCTTGACTGGAGGATTTTTCAGTTTTTTACCATGAAATGGATACAACATAGTTGAAATCGTGCACAATCATAGAAAAAATAAAACACATACAACAAAATTACAGTTTTGAGGATCAAATTGATGCTTATTATCAAAAAGGGTATGGTTCTAGTGTTTTTTCAGATTCTATAGCAGTCTATATACAATCAAATTGGATTAAAGAATTTTTTATCATTCATTTTGTGAAGGAAGAATTTCAAAACTTTGAGTATGGGATTCCAGATTGTAAGTTGTTGCTGTATTTTCCAGTTCCTCCTATCATGTTCATACTTAAAGATAGAGGTCAATTGCATGTTGTTAATCAAATCCTCTTATGGCTCGATTGGAAATTTGATTACACAGATCATTTTGTTTCCAGATGAGTAGATTAGGGGTGTGTTGAATAAAGCTCGTCATTCGAGCATTTTTTTTTAGTTTGTCTATACAGTTGATCGACAATAAGAATCCATAGCCCAACAAAGGCATTAGGGTGTAGCTTTTATTTTTCCATTTGATTAGTTAGTTGTGTGTGCATAAAGACTCCATAGCCCAACAAAGGCACTGGGGTGTAGTTGCAGTTTTTAGTTCAATAAAATGCATGGTTGAGGGATAGTATAACAGATACACATGGATGGAAGACATAAACAAAGGTAAGTGATGGAAGGTAAGAGAATTTATTTAATCTCAAGCACTGATCTACAGTTCGTAGCCACTCATAGGGACGAGATATCCCCTGTTGGAGCCATTGTTATAACCTAGGTCTGCACCCATGCTCTTTTCCCTCCTTTACCCTATACATCTGTCAATTTGATTTTTTTGGTTGCTTTCTCAACTCATTCTCCATTGTTTAATTATTGAGTTTCATGGCCATTGCTTGTCTATACTTATTTTTCACCATTTGTTTTTTTTCTTGAAAGAGGATCACATGTTCTGGTTTGAATTTGGAATACTCGTCATCATAGTTGCCACTAACTGAGCATGCAATAGGTCCATAAGTATGGTGTATGCATAGGGAACAACCATGAGCAAATAAAATTAGTCTATTTCAGGATTACAATTAAAAGATAAGAAAAAAACAGGTGGCTTTCAGTCTAAACTAGCGGAAGCCTCCGATTTGGCATAGACTGCTAAGTCCATCATTCAAGAAAATCTATGGCAAAGATCACATGATGAAAATGTAGGTAGATCAATGGTTCTAGAGTATTCAGGATGTCAAAGTCCCAATCTTCCTAACCCCCACTCTCATCTCCATCAACGATAGCCCCCCTTCAGAGATAAACGGTCCTTATCACATTTTGGACCCCCCGATCATTTTACCTTTAATTGGGGGGGGGGGGTGGTTCGGAATGGTGGTTTGACTGCACTCAGGCCCACCTAACATGGCACCTCCTCATGAGTTTGGAACCCCCCTCTCTAATCCACTTACCACCTACCCCCCCGCTCTGGAATCCTGCCAACCTGCCTCCCTATAACGCCCCTCTCACCACGCCCCATATTTCCTCCACTCACTACTCCTGCCTACCACTACATGACACATGTTCCCCACTCACACTATCGCTACACTCACCTCTCTCCACGTGTATCTACAGACCATCCACCACTTCACCTCTACTCATTTCATTCCCCTATTGGAAAATCGCCTCCACATACTCCTGTTCACAACCAATTACATCTCCCCCCATGTTCGTTTGGATGAAAACAGTGAAATTATCCAAGAAATATAGAGGGAAGTTAGTGGGGTCAACATAGGGTGTGTTTAGCTTCCTAAAGTTCAGTGAAGAAGCAAATAATGTGAAGATCTGCTCATGCATTCGGTCATCTATAGAGGCCTCAAACAACTCGCAGGAATGCCAATGCTTGACACATCAATAACCTCTGTCACTACTACCTTTTTTACCAATTTAGTCCATCCAACGCATGCATCAACCCGGTTTACCATTAGTAGCAATTTTTAGTTATTTAGATTTATACATTTCAAGTTTATGCATAATAAGTGGTTTTTTGTGTGTGATAAGAACCACTCTTTTGGTTAAATTAAGTGTGAAGTGTACATTGTTGTACTCCATGCAATGTTTTAGTTAAGTTAATGATTTTTTCTACAATTAGTTATCCAGAGTTAGGTCTCAGTCCCAGATGGCCTAGAACCTTTGCACTTTGATAAATATGCAGTTTTTGTATGTTTTGAGGGGTCATATCTTTTGGGGAAGAAGATCAACACATCTACTGGTGGAAACTGTTTTGTGAATGGATTAAAGCTTTCTACCTGGTGAATATACTTTTGATGACATTGTTTGTGTCCAATCTATGTGTGTTTTTATTCTTATCTTGAATGCATGTTTTTATTTGTGCAAAGTACATTTCATTTCCTATCAGCTATTGTATAAATTATCTTTACTGATATGGAACTTGTCAAACATCTAATGCTTTGGTGAATATTTGTTCTTATTGCAACCTGTAGGATTAATTGTGTTTGGATACATGTTTAATGTCTTGAAATGATATTTTAAGACTTGAACTTATTGCAACAGATAACTCATTGACTTGTTTATTGTTTCCCTTTGTTTTTTATTTTTTATTTTTTTTTCTACTTTCTCACTTGTCTGTCATTAGTGTGCACCAGCCAAGGGGGACCCTCATCCATGCCATTTTTCTAACCCAGCCATGATATTCTATTGGCCAAACCAACCCTCTAACTGATCCACAAAATAAAGAATAATCATTCCAAAACTGATAGGTGGCCTAGCTCTGCCCTTTTGCAGTTAGGTGTAGACTTTAGGGCCAACATGTTCCTTGGTTGATAATTTAATTTCTAGTGAAATAATTGTTTCTCTTTGAAATCCAAATAATCGACCCAACACCACCACTCACATTGTTCCCTCACATCATTAAACTACAACACCCTATACCCTAATTTAATTGTATATCTACCATCAACCTTATTTTTAGTCTAAACCACATAGTTTCTATCATATCTAATTCTTATATGGCATGCTCTAAGTTCATTCAAAAAATCCTCCCATGCAATCATCAAAATCTACAATAAGACATAAATATATAACATAAATCCAACCTTGACTTTGGATGTTAGTAGTATCTAGGTCCACCACTTGATTAAGTGTAAAAATACCAAGTACTTGTAAGTGATGAATCAGACCTAGTGGAAGGAATATTTGGTTTCCACAACTATATTGAGCACACATTTATACTGAGAGGGGGGAGGGTGAATCATTATAAGACAAGTTTTTACATTTTCAAACATTCATCAACCATAAGAAAATAATCACATATGAGATATATTAATTGTAGAACATGGGACACAAAATTTACGTGGAAACCCTTTAGGGAGAAAACCGCAAAACTTCTCTTTATAATTATTTGTAGGCACCAACATACTGTTACAAATATTTGTAGGAACCAACCTACTGGAGACACCAATCCCCATCGATACAAATATTGGTAAGCACCAACCTATTCTTACAGATATTCATAGACACCAATCTACTTGGTGTGGCT
>JASDQU010102347.1:353977-366009 GCA_032191745.1 Picea mariana
CTTCGGCACCCAGGATATCTGAAGGCAAGTCTCTTGTCCTCACGACTCCCGAAATCCTGACTTGCGACATCCCGAAATGATAGAGCGCAGACAGGTTATGATGTTTCGGAGTTTCGGCTTCCGGTAGACCCAGATGTGAAATCCTCCTGTCCTCGCATATCGCTAAATCCCGATAGGTGAAGTCCTGAAATGGACTAGCACACATGGTTTTGATGTTTCATCATTTTGGTACCCGGGATCTCCAAAGGTCAGTTTTCCTCATGTTCGCTAGACACGAAATTCCGATGGATGAAACCCCGAAATGAACAAGGGAATACATGCATCGTGATTTTTCCGAATCGCAAAAGATGGGAGCACCTCTTCGATAAGACCTATGGTCATAGCCACCAATCATATGAGTATGGATAAGGGATGGCAGAGTCTGTATATGGTTCCGTAGGAATTCGAGGAATTTTATTCATCGGAGAAAAGATGAAAAAGGCCAAAAAAAATTGATTTCCGTAGTGAGTATGTTACAAAGTGGTATCAGAGTATGGTTACAACACTTGGCCTGCTTGGGCTCATGAATGGGCTGCACAGAGACTCCATTCAGAGTACTGTTAAAAGGAGTAACTCCTTATCTTGACTCCCCTCAATTAAAAAGTCGAAGTTAAGAATGAGAAATCCTATTGTGTGTGTGCATGAGAAAAATATGAATTATGTACTGGTTATAAATGAATATGAACATTGACTAACAACCAGCGTTTTTCGTTTTTGCACACAAGTGGGAGATCAACCGCAGGAAATTATCAATGTATAGAATGGTGACTCACCATGAAGTGGGGGAGGGCTCCCACAATAGAGACGAAGAGTCTAACTAAAGGAGGGTGGTAGGGACCCCTCCAGATCTAGCCGAGACTGTGAGGAGCCTCATGGTCGAATTATAAAGCTGCAAGGCTGACAATGAGAGGATGATGAAAGAACAAGAGAAGCAAATAGAAATTAATGCAGTTTTACTGCAAAGCTTATCCGACCTACAAAGAAAAATGTAGCATGAACCTGAGGTACAGAAACATGGCCATATCAGTGGCCACACTGAGAGGAGCACCCCAAAAAAGGTCCATCCCAGAGGTAAAGGACAAGTGGCAGACGATTCCTCTGGGAAGGAAGCTGGCGGTTCGGAGGGCTCTTCTAGCAGCAGAACTAGTTCTTGTACCCGAAGAAGACAGAAGAAGCGAAAGCTTTCCAAGGGTCATAAATTCGAAGAATCCAGGAAGGCCAAACCACCCTCCTTTGATGGTGAAATAAAGAAGGGAGAGGAATCAGAGGCTTGGCTGCTTGGACTAAAGAAGTATTTCAGAGTCCATGACTTCTCAAAAAATTTGAAGGCCCAAGTGGCCAACTTCAACTTGAATGGAAGGGCTTCCATTTGGTGGGAAAACCTTAAGAATGTGAAATGGGTTTGCGAAGAGGACCTATCTTGGGAGAAATTTGAGAAATACTTCCGGAAGAAGTATTTTTCGGAAAAATATTTTGACGAGAAGACTAAAGAGTTTTATGAACTCAAACTGGAGAAACTCACTATAGAAGAATATGTCAACAAATTCCTTGATTTGTTGAGGTATGTACCTTATATAAAAGCAGAAAAGGAAAAGGTGCAATGCTTCATCAGCAGATTACCTAAGGACTATCAGAACAGAATTGAATTTGATGAGCCAAAGACCCTAGAAGGCACTATCTAAAAGGCAACCAATTGTCATGAATAGTTCGGACATCGAACAGAACCTCGTGAAGGATGGAAACAGAAGAATAGTTCGAGATTTCAGAAAAAGGGGATTAAATCCCCATGATTTAAAAACTATAAGAAGAACCCAAGAATGAGCTTCCTAGCCCAGAGCGTACACCAACAGAACTTTCCCTCCTTGAGCGGAAATAAAACTTCTGGATCTGTACCAATGAAGGCTGATAACCCAAAGAAAGAACCTTTGAAATGTTGGGGTTGTGGAGAAGAACATCTACTGAGAGATTGTCCACACCGACAACAGAATAATTGGAGAATTTACAACATCTAGGAAGCTACCATTGTCAATGATGTGGCCAGGAGTGTGCCACAAATTTATGTAGCCTTGGATAATAACCAAGATGACCACCAAGCTTCAGTGGTGGAAATAGAAGGTATGATTACCAACCATCTAGTGTCTATTTTGATTGACCTTGGTTCAAATTTGAGTTATATAGCCCCTAAGGCTGTTGATAAGTGTAAACTACAGCCACAAAAACCTACCAATCCATGGTTGGTATAGTTAGCCACTGGCACCAAAAGAAGGGTAGCAGAGGTCATACCACCCTGCCAATTAATGTTGGGTGAATTCCCAACCCAAGAAACCCTTAACATATTACCCCTGGGATCGTATGATCTATTGATTGGTATGGACTGGCTAGCCACCCATAAAGCTAGATTGGACTATTACCATAAAACCTTATAATGCATAAGTAAAGAAGGGAAAAGGATAACCCTTCAAGGGATCCGAAAACCTGTCTCGGTGAGACAAATATCAGCTCTGCAAATGAGAAAGTATTGCCGAAAAGGATGTCCCCTATATGCAATACAGGTGTTGAAAACTATTGAAGATGACAAACCAAGCCTCGAAGACCACCCTACCCTGAGAGAATACAGAGATGTGTTTCCGGAAGAGGTACCGAGTCTACCTCCGAGAAAAGACATAGACTTCTCGATAGAACTTGCACCGGGAGCAGTGCTGGTGTCTAGGACACCCTACCGGATGAGCACACCTGAGTTAGTTGAACTCAAATTGCAATTAAGGGAAATGATGGATAAGGGCTATATCTGGCCCAATGTGTCTCCATGGGGAGCACCAGTCCTATTTGTGAAAAAGAAGGACGGTACCCTTAGACTGTGTATAGATTATAGACAACTCAATAAGGTAACCATAAAGAACAAGTACCCCTTGCCCAGAATCGATGACCTGTTCGATCAATTGGCGGGTGCGTCTATTTTCTCAAAGATTGACTTAAGGTTGGGATAACATCAAGTCCGAATTAAGGGTGAAGAAATCCATAAAAATGCCTTCCGGATGAGGTATGGTCACTATGAGTTTTTGGTAGTGCCATTTGGGTTAACCAATTCCCCTGCCACTTTCATGTGCTTGATGAACAATATACTTGGCAAATTCCTAAAAATATTTGTGTTGGTTTTTATTGATGATATATTAATTTACTCCAAGAATAGAGAAGAGCATGAAGAGCATATTAGGCTTGTGCTGCAAGTGCTAAGAGAACATCAGCTGTATGCCAAATTCAGCAAATGTGAATTCTTCCAAAAGAAAATACATTACTTAGGCCATGTTCTATCCGAAGGAGTAGCAGTAGACCCTGACAAAATCAGGTCTATCATGGAATGGCCTACCCCAAAGGATGTTTCAGATATCAGATCCTTTATGGGATTAGCAGGATACTATAGGAGATTTATAAAAGGATTATCCAAGATTGGTTGTCCAATCACTACCCTCCAAAAGAAGGGGAAAAAATTCACATGGACACAGAAATGTGAAGAAAGATTTCAAACCCTGAAACATCTACTGACCCATGCACCCGTCTTGAAGATCGTCGATCTCGAAGCTGACTTCTTCATGTGCACAGATGCCTGTAAGGAAGGGCTCAAACGAGTCCTTATGCAAGGAGGAAGTGTGGTCTACTATGCATCCCAAAAATTGAATGAGCACGAAGTCAACTACGTGACCCATGATCTAGAGCTGGCCGTCATAGTGCACGCCTTGAAAATGTGGAGGCATTACCTCCTGGGAAGAAAATTTGTACTTATGATAGATCACTGTGGATTGTGATATCTGTTTGACCAACCAAAGCTCAATGCTAGACAAGCTAGGTGGATGGCCCTACTTAGCGAGTTTGATTTCGAAATCAAACACATTAAAGGGAAGGAAAATAGGGTGGTCGATGCCCTTAGTAGAAGTATGAAAACAATTCACCTGGCCATGGTGAGTATCTGTGAGACAGATGTCAAAGAAAGAGTTAGAAATGCATAAGAAACAGATCCTTTCGTCCAGACCGTGACCTCGTACCTACAGCAAGAACCCACAGGGATAAAGTATGGAGGCTACCAGATGATGGAAGGAGGTCTGCTCACTTACCGAAGCAGATTGTATATCCCAGATTGTGATGACTTGAAGAGGTTCATACTGGATGAGATACATAAAAGACCCTATACTGGTCATCCAAGATACCAGAAGATGATCACGGCCACCAGGAAATAATTCTATTGGCCTGGATTGAAGAAAGACATAGCTGAGTACCTAGCCAAATGCATAGAATGCCAATAGGTAAAAGCATAACACTGACACCCAGCATGATTATTACAACCTCTACCAATCTCGGAATGGAAATGGGAAACCATCTCCATGGATTTCATCACCGGATTACCAACCTCGACCAAACAGAATGATGCCATCATGGTAGTGGTGGATAAATTGAGAAATTTCGCTCACTTTATCCCCGTCAAGTCAACTTGCAAGGCAATAGACATCACCCAGGTATTCATGAAGGAGATATTCAGACTGCATGGTATGCCGAAAGAGATCGTGTCTGATAGAGACACGAAATTCACTTCCAACTTTTGGAAGTCACTAATGGTTGGTTTAGAGACCAAGTTGTTGTTTAGCACCGCTTATCACCCTCAAACTGATGGACAGACAGAAATAATGAACCAAATGCTAGAAGACATGTTAAAAATTCATGTAATGCATCAACCCAAGAAGTGGGAAGACTACCTGCCACTGGTGGAATTCGCTTACAACAATGGCTACCAAGAATCCTTAAGGATGAGTCTGTTTGAAGCCCTTTATGGTAGACTGTGCAACACTCCTGTTAGTTGGAGTAATCCCGTAAACATAATTTCTTTTGGACCCGACATGTTGAAAGAAATGGAACAGCAAGTGACTCAGATAAAACAAAACCCGAAGGTCACTCAGAATCGACAGAAAAGTTACGCCGACCAAAAGAGAACTCCAAGAGAGTTCAAGACGAGAGACCATGTATATCTCAGAGTTAGGCCCAGGAAGAGTTCTCTGAAAATGGGAGCTTGTGCCAAGTTGGCACCTCGGTATTGTGGACCCTTTGAGGTTCTAGATAGAGTGGGACTTGTAGCCTATAGGCTAGCACTTCCTCCCACAGTAGAAGCACATAATGTTTTCCATGTTTCGTTATTGAAGAAATATGTACATGATTATAATCATATAATTGACTGGTCTGTGATCCAGGTGGAACCGGAGGGAGAATTTCTACCAGAACCTCAATGCATAGTGGATAGAAAGGAAACCCTGCTCCAGAACCGAACCATTGCATAGGTCAAGGTGTAGTGGAGACATTTTGGCCCAGATGAGGCTACATGGGGAATGGAGGATGCCATGAAACAAGCATATCCAATTTTGTTTACCTCTGTACATACATATCATGATGATACATAGAACATCGAGGATGATGTTCCTTTAAGGGGGAGGGAATTGTAACACCCTTTTTCCCCGAGTCTGTAATAATAACTGTACTGGCCAAGAACTATGGCAAACTCAAAGATGTGAATGTGTGATTATAATGGACCTTAGTAAAAAGGTCCATGAATGTAAATAATATATATATATATATATATATATATATATATATATAATTGCTGAGAGGGGGATGTGCTGACAAAGAGACCATGATGGTCGAAGAAAGGTGGTGGAAGGCACCTGGAATGGTGGTGTTAACTTCCACTGAACCAAACCATATTTGGTCTTCACTGGCCCAAAGAACCAAGAGCGAATCGCCGGCCCTGAAATGAATTACTCACCAAGATGGTAGGTGAAGAGGCTCCTCATGAGTTAATGAGGGATGGGGGTGAACCGCCCATCTGTGGAGGCCTCAGACCTGACCACCGCAGGGGAATTCGTGCCACACGCAACCTCACCAAGAAAGAAAAGGCAGGTAAAAGGTGTGGGAGGGGACATGAGGGGGAGATTGGAGGAAAAGATCGGAAGAACTCTGGAACAAAATACAGAGTGAGTGATAGCAGAGAAGAAGGAGAGTAACCTTCGTTCTCGATCGTTGAAGAATAGAGACAGAGAGTCTCAAGCATCGTGGTCTAGATCGGGGGTGGCTAGTGGTAAATCCATTTGGAGTCGCTGAGCCTACGGTTGGGTGGAAACGAGCACCCATCTAAGCAGTTGCATCACCTGGTGTTTTCTGATAAGTGTTTATATCTTGTGTCTTGCATTGAATATTTTGGAATATAGGCTCATGATTTGAATACTTATGAATGATTTCTATGTAGAAATGTCTGCATGGTGTTGTGATCGAAAATGGTGGTTGCATGCTTATGTTAGAACAACCACATTATATATATATATATATATGTATGTATGTATGTATGTATTTGAATGAAGTCATCTTTCAAGTCTGCTCTCGGGAGATTTGTTCCCCTTAATTACCTCTCATGTTTCCCTGGATAGATTTGCCACAGGGATACCCTTTTGGGATCGTTCCCTTACATTCAAGAGCCGGGGTAAGTTCCTCGAAAGGACTACCACCATGGTAAAATCCTGAATTTTATTATTATCTATCTCAAACGTTAATAGCTCAGGGATTTGAGAAAACCTCTCAGTCTGGTCATAAAACCCGGTGGAAATCTACCCAGGAACCCGATGAAGGACTTTAAGACCTAAGTTTGAAAACCCTACAGGAGAGAGAGTGGGTCTCTTAGAGCTCGGTATTTCGGTGTTTCGGTACCCGGGACACATAAGGGTAAGTTCCTTGGTATTCACCAGTCCCGAGATCCCGATTAGCGAAACCTTGAAATGAACATAGCATGATTCGTTGTGATGTTTCGGAGGTTCGATACCCTTCCTCTTGCTAAATGCACGAATGAGATCCTTTTGGAGGATCTGAGGCCGATTACGACTGTTAAACTGAATGAAGGAACTCAAGCGATAATGCCTCGACCCCTTTTTTTAACCTTCTCAAGTAACGAAGAAATCAGGACCGTCGATCCCAAGACCCATGGTAGTACCTGGGTCATCCAGTTGTAAAGTACACGTGGCCACTGGTAATCATTTCGGCTTTTCGGCACCCGAGAGATCATAGGGTAAGAACCCTTGTCCTCACGACTCCTGAAATCCCGACTTGGGAAATCCCGAAAAAAGAACTTAGCCTCATATATATATATCGACGTTTCAGAACTTCAGCCCACAGAAAACTCATATGTGAGACTTCTTGTCATCACACATCGCGAAGTCCCAAAGTATGAAACTCCGAAAAGGTCTAGCATGGGTAAGCCTTGGTGTTTTGGTGTTTCGACAACTGGGAAACCCAAGGGTCAATCTTCTCGTACTCGTAAGCCCTGAAATCCGAACTTGGGAGATCCCGAAATAGTATAGTGTATTTCAGAGTTCAATGGTTTGGTGTTTTGGCATCCGGGATACCCAAGGGTAAGATCCTCTTGTCATCACATATCGCGAAATCTCAAAGTATGAAACCCCGAAATGAGTATAGCGTGACTAGAATTTAATGTTTCGGTGCTTCGGCTCAATGAATGAAAATTCAGTGGCTCACATTTATATTGCTTGATATCTTAGTGGATGGCTCAATGATTGACAATTCAGTGATTAACACTTCAGTGGATGACTAACTGATTGAAAATTCAGTGGATGGCTCAGTGAATGAAAATTCAATGGAGGATATAGTGATGGCTCAATGAATG
This sequence comes from Picea mariana, assembly GCA_032191745.1. Lineage (NCBI taxonomy): Eukaryota > Viridiplantae > Streptophyta > Pinopsida > Pinales > Pinaceae > Picea > Picea mariana. Next base: position 361,725 of record JASDQU010102347.1, read on the forward strand.
AAGATTCAGTGGTTCACATTTACCGTGCTTGATATCTTGAAAGATTGTATAAATAAATTAAGTGTTTCCTTTTTTAAATTTATCAAAAAATTTATTTAATTTATTGTACATAAAATTTATTTCCTAGTTTTCCTTGAATATTTATTCATTTATTTGCTCATTTTCTTTATTAAATTGAAAATTGTATTTATTTATTTTATATATTTATAAAAAGAATATACACATTTTTCTTTAAACCATTTTATAGTAACTTTGATATGCAAATTTCTATTTACAATCATTTTTACAATCATTTTGAGTATATAATTTTTTTATAAATTATCTTGTTAAAAGGGAAATTTACATATATATAATTATTTTTTAATTTAATATAAAATATTTGACATTTGATATTTTTTCGGAAAATAAATGAATTTTTTTATTTCAATTCAATATGAAAAAAAACTACAAGACACAATACAAAAATACAAGGCACTCTCGGAATAAAGAGGATCATCAAAATATCTTCAACTTCCTAAGATCATTATCCAAACATATCTAATAATTTTTCCATTTTTCTCTTTTGAAGAAAATTCTATCATCCAGCTTCCCCATAATTTTATGATGAGAAATAATCTTAACATAATATTACTTTAATAGTACAAAATTAAGTTAAAATGAATCAAATTTTTTTATACATACATCTTGAAAACTAATATATATATATATATATATATATATATATATATATATATATATATATAAATAAATAAATAAAATCCCTCAAAGACTTGCCCATCATTAGACTCCATAAATAATCTAGTTGTTGGCATCATCTAAAGTTCATTTTTAGATAGTGAGTCATTTCACATTTCAATTCCATAATTAAGTTAAAATGAATCAATTTTTTTTTTACATACATATTGAAAAGTAATATATATAGATGAATGATCTATATTCTATAAAGTCCTTTAAAGAGTTTCTCATCATTAGACTCCATAAATAATCTAATTGTTGGGATCATCTAAAGCTTTTTTTTAGATAGTGAGTCACTTCACATTTTAATTCTATATAGATATGCGAAAATGATATATGATAAAAAAATGATTCAAGTGGATATTGGTGGTTTCCCACCCACTTTTTCCACTGGCTTAATCGTTCTCTATCTTCTTGGCAGGATTTTCTATGGTTTTTCGGGTCCGTTTTGAGGCCCTAAACCATGTTTTTTGGACATTCAGGGGGCCAAAGATTGTCATCACATACCATGGCCCCAACCAAAACTTGTAATCCTCGGGTAGTTCTTTCAAACTAGCTATCCAAAATTTGTAATCCTCAGATAGTTCTTTCATACCCTGGCCCCAACCTAAAGTTGTAATCCTCAGGTAGTTCTTTCCAGCTAGCTATCCAAAAGTTGCAATCCTCGAGTAGTTCTAACCAACTAGCTATCCAAAAGTTGTAATCCTTGAACAGTTCTTTCCAATGAGGTATTGTATGAAAAAGTTGCACCCCAACCACCTGGAGGCCCACAATAACTTTGGTGTTTCATCTTCTAGGGTTAGGATTTTTTCCTCTTTGTCTTTTAGGCTTCATTATAAAAGGTCATTCTCAACCTCTTTGTAATGATTTTTTTGGAAATAAGATTAGCGTACATCGTTTATATTCTTATATTAAGGCCATTTGAGTAACAAAATACAATGTTATTTTTATGTAAAGCTATTCATATTTCTACTTCTCTTTTGGATTTGTCTTGGTTTTAGGTAAATTACTAAGTGAGGCTATATTTCATTTATTAACTAGATTTTTTTCTGGTTGAGGTTCACATTTACATTGATATATCTCTTTTGGACTTGTCTTGGGTTTAGATAAATTATTAAGTGAGGCTATATTTCATTTCCTAACTAAATTTTTTTTCTGGTTGAAGTTCACATTTACATTGCTGGATATATTGAAAAATTGTATAAATAAATAAAGTGTTTTTTTTTTTTTAATTTAATAAAAAAAAAATATTTAATTTATTGTAAAAATATATATATTTCATAGTTTTCTTGAAATTTTGTTCATTTATTTTTCATTTTCTTTATTAAATAAATGAAAATTTTATTTATTTATTTTATATATCTATAAAAATATATAAACATTTTTCTTTAAACCATTTTATAGTCATTTTGATATACAAATTTATGTTTACGATAATTTTGAGTAAATAATATTTTTACAAATTATATTGTTAAAAATAAAATTTACATATACAATTATTTTTTACTTTAATCAAAATATTTAATACTTACAATTTTTTTTCTGAAAAAAAAAAATTGCATTAATAATTCGATTTCAACACAAAAAACTTTCTTCATATACTCATGGCACAATACAAAAGTACAAGGTTTATAAAGACACTTGAGAATGAAAAATATCATCAAAATATCGCCAACTTCCTAACATCATTATCTAATTTAATAAAAATATTTAATACTTAACAATTTTTTTTCTGAAAAAAATATTGCATTAATTATTCGATTTCAACACAAAAAACTTTCTTCATATACTCATGGCACAATACAAAAGTAAAAGGTTTATAAAGACACTTGAGAATGAAAAATATCATCAAAATATAGCCAACTTCCTAAGATCATTATCGAAACATATCTAGTATTTATTTTCCTCTTTTGAAGAAAATTTCTATCATCTAGCTTCCCCATAATTTTATGAGGAGAAATAGTCTTAAAATAATATTTCTTTAATAGTCTAAAATTAAGTTAAAGATCAATTTTTTTTTGGTGTACATCTTTAAAACTAGTATATATATGACAAACCTATATTCTATAAAGTCAAACTAAGCTCAAAGAGTTTCTTATCATTAGACCTCATAAATAATATAGTTGTTGGCATCATCTAAATCCCCTCTTTAGATAGTGAGTTATATTCAGAGTTGAAGTCCATGTGGATATGTGAAAATGATATATGATCAAATATGTTCCAAATCAACTTCAAAATAATAACCAAAGGAAGAAGATTTATATTGATTATATTGTATTCATTCCTCATTCATTTGATGACTAGTTGTGAATCACCAAAAACTTGGAGATGTTGAACTTCCTTTCTTACGACTAATTTTGAAGAAATTTTATGTTCCTAAGGCTGGCCAACATGCATGTTATGTGACCTCTTGTTGGGCACCAATTTCAAGGTACTTTCAAACTATTTTCCTCACTGTTTTATGATATTTTTCTTTCTGTCCAAAACATCCAACAAATCTGCACTTTACCCAACTATAAATTTTCCCTTAAGCTTTGATTTGATGCTCTTTAGTGCCTCTTGTTATAACGTTTAATGAAGGATAGTTTTGTTGTACAAGTTAGCCTTCTTTAACATGCATTAAACATCAAATACACCTTTAGGATCTTTATCAACCTACAACTGAAAGTACTAAGCAAACCATGAAAAATGAGCACATGTGTTTTTGGTCAACATGACCCTCAAAAAACCCCATGAGGAAAACTAGTAAGAGAGATAGATATATATGGAGATCTCAAAGAAAATGATACAAAGAAAGAATGGAACAAAGGAACCTAATACAAAGTGTTATCTCCAATCATGATAAAGAATGGAGTTATTTGTCCTTGGCACCCTCCTTGAAGAATGTGCCCCTTATACTCTTTGTGTATGCAAGAGTAGACTTGCACCCCACTTGAAGTACTTGTTATTTTTATGTATCCTTGTGCCCCATTTTCCACAATGGTGGGCCCACCATCAAACAATAGCTAACTTCAAATGGTGCACCCTCAAGACCATGCCTACTAGACTTGCGCCCCTAGAAACAAGTTTCACCCTCCTTCTAGCTTGTGCCATCTTTCACAAGATGGTGCCCTAAAGTATTCTTTCACATTTTCCTCTCACGAATGCACCCCTTTTCCCAAACAATGGAGCTCCCTCAAATCTAGCATGCCTCTTCTCCAAAGCTTAGTGCACCCTCAACTCTCCATGTTCAAGTGCCCCTACTTCATGAAATCCTTCTCACAAAGCTTTCCTCATGAATTAGTGCGGCCTAAATGAATGGTGCATCCTCTTTCTCCCTCAAAACCTCTTCCTCTCTTCCTCTCCTTCACTCCAATCTCAAGAGTGAACAATGATTCTGTTATCACCCCATAATTTATGGGAATCATCTTATGACTTGGATATTGTCTGCATCTGGTGATTTGGTTCACCAATGATATGGCATTCTTCAAATAATTGGTGAAAAAGAGAATAAAGGAAAAAGGGACAGGAGGGCAGAAAAGATTTGAAGCAAAGGCCCCATGCAATAATG
>JASDQU010102347.1:370735-384139 GCA_032191745.1 Picea mariana
ACAGACATTAGGAATAATTTCATCCCAAGTGCCTACTCAAACTATCATCCTACTGTCTCTCATTCCCCACATGTCTATCTCACCCCAGGAAGTGTGCCCCTTCTCTGCTCAACAATCCTTCGACTACCCCACTTCCCTTCCAGGGATTTAGCAACATGTCGGATAGGAAGTATCAAAGCACTGTATCTGCAGTTGGGCTCCTTCATGAATTCAATTCCTATCAAATCTCTCACCTGGATAAATTTTCTCACAGGCCTAACAACCCGCCTCTTCAATCCCATGGGCTCAACATCTCGCTTATTCAATCTAGCTCTCTAGTCAACTAGGTACAGTCTCATTTGAAGGAAAAAAAAATAAAAAATTATGGAACAAGTGATGGAAACACCAAAAAGAAATTAAGGAACAATATTGGCTCGGGTACGATATAGTACTGGCTCAGGTATAGTATGGGTATGCTACCTGTGATAGGGAGGTACTGTGTACAACTTCTGGGTTGCAAAGGGTGAATGATGGAGAGAATGGCTAATTGCATAAATGGTTTAGTGAGTGAATATCTCTATGAGTGAATGGCTCCTAGAAACAAAATAATTTCCCCCACACGTATTTTCATGTGCCCTTGATGACACTTGGATCTCCAGAAGCTCATTTCTCCCCACCTGGGATTCATTCCATCTTCCATGATACTTAGAATAAAATAATTATCCTCACCATATTCTTTAAGAAATAATATTATAATAATCCCTTAGAGATAAGCTCTCTATCTTAGCCCTTTCCTAGGCTCTTAGCCCTCTGCTTTCCTTTACTAGTGGAATTTATTCCCCCAAACTCTTTTATCGTGGTTGGTATACACACAACAATGTATTATATTAATTATATGAGTGTTTACATATATAAAAATAGGCTCACTGACCTTTAGCATCTAGGCTCTCCGGCCTAATCATCACATAATCCTCATGGCTTATAATCACCTGGCTCACCAGCCTATAAAAAATGTTTACAATTCAATTCGTGCTCAATCTTGGGGTATTAAATTCCCCTCCCCTTATTTATGCACTATCCTCAGTGCATCTTATTTACATATTACCATCCAAATTTTCAATAATCTTCAAAAATATGTGGGTATTATTCCTACATAACATCTTCGTGATCCCAAGTTGCATCCTCAGGATTGTACCAAATCCATTGGACCTTTAATATCCCCATGGATCGATTCCATATTTTCTTGATCTTTCAGTCCATTATGCACACCGGATGCACTTGAAAATCACCTTCTTGCTCCACCTGAATCACATTCCAATCAATAACATGATTAGCATTCGGTACATACTTTTTGAGAAATGATACATGGAATACATTATGAATAGAAATTGATGTAGGTCATGCAAGCATATATGCTACAGGAACAATCCTCTCCAGGATTTCAAATGGATTTCCCAATTTCCCAATTTCAAGGAACTTTTGTTGGATTTCACTTTCAAGAATACATGAACACCCACTTTAAATTCCCTGTGAATTCTTCTCTTATCAACTTTGCTTTCTTTCTTGTCTTGAGCAGCCTTTAAATTCTACTTTATTTTTGACATCTGATCTTCCATTTCTCTCAGTAATTCTATCCCAACCATTGGTATATCCATTGGGTTGTCCCAACTTACAGGTGTGTTGCACCTTCTGCCATAAAGTGCCTCAAATGGGATCATCTTTAGAGATGCTTGGTACCCATTGTTATAAGAAAATTCTACCAAGTGTAGGTAGTCTTCTCATTTTGATGGTTTTTCCATCACATCCATCCTCAACATATCCTCCATCACTTGATTTACCCTCTTTGTTTGCCCATCAGATTCTGGATGATAAGTTGTGTTGGAATTCAAATTTGTTCCAAATCCTTTAAATAATTAATGCTAGAGTTTCGATGTAAACTTTGAATCTCTATCAGACACAATTGTCTTGGGTATACCATGCAATTGAGAAATTTCCTTCATATAAATATCAACAACGTTAGTTTCCTTGTGAATGAGATTTACTAGAATGAAATGGACAACTTTGGCAAGCTTGTCCACCACTACCATGATAGAATCATGTTGCTTTCTTGTTTTGGGCAGTTTGGTGATGAAATACATTGTTACAATTTCCCATTTCCACTCAGGAATGGGTAATGGTTGTAACAAATCAGCTGGGTGTCTATGCTCAGCCTTGACCTTTTGACACTCCAAACATTTGGCAATGTATTGAGCAACTTCTTTCTTCATGCATGGCCAATAATATTGGCTCTTGAAAACTACAATAGTTTTATGATACCCTTGGTTCCCAACATAAGGTACATTATGCATTTCTTTCAATATCATAATATTTAATTCCTGGGAATTTGGCACATAAATTCTTCCCCTGTACATGATAATTTCATGATCTCGCAGTTTGTAGTCTTCAATTTTCTGCTGCAAAAGACCTTGCTATAATTTTGTTACCATTTCCATGTATTGCAAGTCTGATTTTGTAGCTTCCAAGATTATGTCTTTCAAATCAGATTTGTACATACTAATGGATGTAACATGCCACTCATGCACTCTTATGTTGAGTGCATCATCCACCTTGTTCTCTTTCCCTTTGATATGATTTATATCAAATTCATATTCACTGAGAAATTATAACCACCGGCTTTGCCTGGCATTCAGAGTTGGTTGTCTGAATAAATATGTTATACCATGATGGTCTGTCCTCAACTAAAACCTTTTCCCAATGAGATAGTTCCTCCACATCTTCAAGGAATTCACTATGGCTTCCAACTCCAAATCATGAGTAGCATAGTGCCTTTTATTCCCTTTCAACTTCTTTGATTCATAGCATACAACATATCCATTCTGACTGATGACTCCACCAAGTCCTTCTTTACATGCATCAGTGCATACAATTAAGTCTTCATTTGGATCTGTGATCCTTAGTATTGGAGCATTGGTTAATAAATTCTTCATGTTTTGGAAACTCTTTTCACATTCCTTTGTCCATTGAAATTCCATTCCCTTCTTTTGCAAGGAAGTGATCGGGTGTGGAATCTTTATGAATCCTTTAATACATATTTTGTAGTAGCCTGCAAGGTCCATGAATGATCTGAATTCTATCATATTCTTTGGTGTTGACCATCCTCTAATGGCCTCAATATTTTCAAGATCCACTGCTATCCCTTCCTCAGATATGATATGCCCCAAATAATGGATTTGATTTTGGTAAAATGATCACTTACTCAATTTGGAATACAATTGATGCTCCCTTAATACTTGTAATATCATCTTTAATTGTTTCTCATTCTCTTCTTCTAACTTGGAATATATAAGAATGTCATCCAAAAAGACAATGAAAAACTTATCTAAGTATTCTCTGAAAATACCATTCATTAAACACATAAAGACTGCTGGTGCATTTGATAACCCAAATGACACCACTGAGAATTTATAATGGCCATACCTTGTTCCGAAATAAGTCATAGTGATGTCTTCATCTTCAATTCTTACCTGATGATAACCTGACTTGAGATCAATCTTGGAGAATATTTTTGCATTCTTCAACTGATCAAAGAGGTCATCGATCCTTGGAAAAAGATACTTATTCTTTACAGTTGTTTTGTTCAATTTCCTGAAGTCAATACAAAGTCTCAATGTTCCATCCTTCTTATTCACAAATAATACTGGAGGACCCCAAGGTGACACACTCGGGCATATATACCCCTTCTTCAAAATCTCTTCAAGCTTCATTTTCAACTTATTCATTTATGGTGTACTCATCCTATAAGGAGTCTTGGATACTGGAGCTTCTTTAGGCATCATATTTATGGAGAAATCAATATCTCTCTTAGGGGGTAATCCTGGTATTTCTTTAAATACATCCCCAAACTCTTTTAGGACTGCACAATCTTCAATATTTGACACCTTATTCTTAGGTGTCTCCTCCATATGAGTTGTAAATATTTGACACCCTTTCCTATAAATTTTCTTCAACTGCATTGTGGATATTTCTCTAATAGTTATTTCCCTAAGAATTCCTTGAACTTTCCTTTGGTTTCCTTCCTCATCCAGAAAAGTAAATTCCTTGTTATGACAGTCTAAGACAACATGGTGTTGTTCCAATCAATCCATCCCAATTAGACAGTCATAGAAACCTAAAGGAAAGATGTTCAAATCTTCCCTAGTGTTCAGTCCATTCATGTCCATAGGACATGAATTAACCATCTCATTAACTTTTCTTTTGGCTCTGGTAGCTAGTTGCACCAACCAATATATTTCATGATTTCTTCTTGGAAAATGAAATATGTCCACCATCTTAGGATCTATATAACTATGAATAGCTCCTGAATCAATTAAAATTACAATGGTTTGGTTGTTTATCATAACTTCCACTTCAATCATATGTGAATGAAACTGCATGCCTGTTGTCTAGGGCTGCATAGATCCTTGGTACATTACTTCCCATGTCCTCCATTGTTTCAGCTTGATGTACATTGTGAAAAATTTTCACTTTTTCACCTCTGTGAGGAAAATTTCTATATATATGATCTCCTTTACAACCCCAACATTGAATGGGTGGTTGCCTTGTCCTTTGTCCCCCCATCTCAATTGTTTTGTGTTCTATAGAAATTAATTGTCCCTGAGGATTGTTTCTGAAGAATGGTGGCTTAGTCCCCTTCTTCCTCTAATCCATATTGAACTTCTTCTTGTCTTCCCAATATTTTTGGAAAGTTGGCCTTGCTTTATGCTGATCATAGAGGTATTTAGCTCAACTTATGGTCTCCTTCAATGTTTTGGGATCATCATATTGTATTTTTTCACTGATGAATGATGGCAATCCACTCAAATACCTCTAAATCTTAAATGTCTCATCCTTGATGAAGGAAACATGCTTTAACATTTCTAAAAACCTTCTTTCATATTCATCTATGGTCAAACTACCAAGTTTGAGTTCAAAGAACTATTTCATTTTCTTTTCATAGTATCTCTTAGTCAAGTATTTTTTTAAAACTACTTCTTGAATTCATTCCAATTAATGTTTTTCTCCTTAATGTGTTTCACCTACACAAGTTGATCCCACCACACGCCTTCCTTTCCCTTGAGCTGATAAATAACAATTATTCCTTCTACATGTGAAGAATATTTATGCAATTGAAAATACTTTATCATTCCTAGCATCCATGTCTCTGCATATTCATCCTTCTTGTGCTCACCATCAAATGTAGGAGGTTTGATTTTGTTCATTTCTCCTCGTAGCTCATCCACCCAGACCTCTTTTTATGCTTCTTGACAGGGGATGGACTTGAGATGTTGTGTTATATCCTATTAGAATGCCTTGGAGAGTGATGGTGATGTCTTCTAACAGTCCTTATTCTTCCTTTCTAATCAGGAGACCTGTGAATTCCTATTTTCCTTGAGACAATCTCCTTATCTATCTTATTTTCTATTATGTCCAAGCTATGCATTAGCTTCATGTTGAATTCCTCCTGTTTCTCCTTAGATTTCATAAGATTTTCATTATCATCTTTATGACATTGGACATCCTTTTGAAAAATTTTAATTATCTTAGCCATGTTCATCCTTTCTTCCTTTCCTTCTCCATATCCATTTGAGTTTGTTCCTTCAATACCCATATGGACATCCATCCCTTTGATCTCATCTTCCTGGATGTAAGCCCTCTGTTTAGCTTCCATTCCTTTTCACTTTGTTCTGATCCTAATATGATCTTACAACTGTTTACTCTGCAAAATGTGTAGCCAACATAACTTTGTTAGGATGATTGATTCAACAATTTCATGAAATTATGAACCATTTTGGTTCAATAATACATCAGACTTCTTTCTTCTAATTTTCTGAGAAATCGACTATTCAACTCAGTTTTCTTTTCGGTGCTGGAATTTTTCATCTAATACATGGAGAGAATATTCACGAAAAGTTTGGGAACGTTTAACATATTCTCTAAGATTATGTTGGTGAGTTCAATCCTTCCTTTGCCAGTGACCTCGACTGGAGAGTTGTCCCCCATAAGAATAGGAGGACCTTTGCATGCATCCAATGAGGAATAGATTGCTTTTGTGGCATCCATGTGATGTGATGCTCTTTAATCTAAGATCCAAGAATCAGGAGAGGAGGTGATGGAAATCAAGGCATGGCTAGAATTTCCTTTCTTGGGATTTTGATTTTATAGCTTCTTCTTCTTGACACCCTCGAGGATGTGATCTCCAAGGTTGTTTTTCTAAAGTATTTGAGTCATTAGGTCTATTTGTTTTTGCATGCATGTGGATGCTAGATGGAATCATTTATGGCGGTATGTGCATTTCTTCCCTTTTCTTCCCTTTCCACCTTTGGATCCAGAGGCATCGATGAAGGGTTTTGAGTGCCCTTCCTTCTTCAAATTTGCATGATCTTTCCTTTTGTATTTATCTTTAGATTTCTGATATTGATGGCTTCCATATTGCACAATAAGTGCATGTTCCTTTGGGCCTTTTTTTTTCCCATGTTGATGAGCTTGGTTTCCTCTTGTGTTAGGGATTCAGTAAATTCATCAAGAGAAGGCATCTTCCAAGTGGCTCCAGAGGGGAATTTGACTGAATGGAATGTGGATATGAACATGGAGAATTCAAGACCAAGTTTGGAGAGAATGGTGAGAACCATTTTTTTCTCCTCTTTAGATTTATCAACCTTGCAAGATTTGAGTTGCGATAGTAAAATCCTTAAATTTTGTAAGGAAATCTTGGAGATTGTCAAAGATTTTTGGATCCAATGTGATAAATTCCACCTCAATCATGTGTCCCCCCATCTCATCATGTTTTCAAAAGAGACCTTCCAAGGTGGTCCAGGCTTCATTGGGGGTTTTATAAGAAGATATGTGAAAAAGGATATCGGGAGAGATGAGACTACAAATTGCTCTAAATGCTTCATCCATTCGATTTAGATACTTGGATTTTTATATGGATGATGTTGGTTTTATCTATGTATTCAAGGTTAAACTATACAATCCTTTGGTTTAGATATGCATGATTATTCTCTCCTTCCTTGCAAATTAATTGTAATATGTAAGAATGAATTCTTTTGGGAATTCCATTTTTCCGTTGTCTTCAATCTTTGGTACCTGCAAAAATAATTTGGTGTAGATTTTCTTAGTAGTCCGTTAGATATGATACTGTTGGATTACTGAAAGGGGGGGTGAATCAGTAATAGCATAATTATAATCCTTTTTCTTCAAATGTTATATCAATGTAGAATTATTATCCAATAATGAACAATGAGAAATAAACAATCACACACATACACAGTACACCAGTGTTTTACGTGGAAACCCAAATCAGGAGAAAACCATAGAATGATTTTTCTTATATGTCTTTAAGAATTACATTCATTGGAAGCACCTTTGTTTTCCAGTTGCAACTAGAAGGAGGCTCCAACCCCCTGGTTTCTCAGGCTATAACCTGAGGGAATCTCCAACTCCCCAATTCTTTGGCTACAACCCCCTATGTTCTCTAGCTACAACCGGAAGGTGGCTACAACCACCTATCCTTGCCCCATCCAACCCCCCTGGAGTAGAAGTAGAATGATAGAATCACTTTCAACCTGACATTGTAAGATATACTAGTGTACAACTATATCAACCTGTACCATTGCCATGTATCCAATCTGTACAACTTCCCTGTAATCAAACCGTACCTGAACTGAACATGTATCTACAAAAATACAATAGATACGTGACCTGTAGTGATGCAGCCCATGTATGTACGCACCTTATCTATTATGTAGCCCATGTATTCCTTCTAAAACTATGGTTTCCTTTCACTTGAAAACTTTTGACCCTCTGTAACTTCTTTCACATAGATCTGTAACCTGTGACTGTATCCAGACTGTAACTATACCCTATGCATGCATCCTCATACATAACCTCTACTCAAGGCAAGTATGTCTCTCTCTAGTCATGTGCCATATAGGTATGTGTAACCATGAACAAGTATAATATCCCTCACATGATCTTAGTCATCAACCCCTTTTTGATATTCAATTTCTCAATACATCAATAAATACAAGATCTCAACCATGTACCATACAAACTCTTAGCCATATGCCAAGAAATACAAGATGTACCTCAACAAGAAGTATCAATGATAAATATACCAGCATTGTATTTATGTAGATCTGACTTATACAGAAGATCCCATGTAGCCACTAGTATCTCTAGGGAGAATCCTCAAATATCCATTGCCATTCCTCATGCATACATCAAAATCCAACTATTCATAGAAATAAGACATACCTTTTGAACCAATGGATGGATCTGATGTATCTGAGCACTCTAGACCTTCCTGGGAGCTTGATCTCAGAATCTAGAACCTCTGCACCTTCATCTTCTCAAGTTTCATGGATTTATCAACACATACTCACCCTATACACAGTTCGCCCGCATACATACTCACCCTATACATAGCTAGCCCACGTATACCTTCAATGTATACGCATCCTATACACAGACAGCATGCATATGCATCAGAAAATGGGGTTTTCTGTAAATCCAAGAATTTCGTCGTCAACCCTTCGTGCTACCTTAGACGTTCACTACTTCATATGTATCCACAAGTATTTACAAGAAGCTTTACATAAGAAAATAGATATACAAAATGTACAAGTGTGTCTTTAATGAGTGATCTTTGCCTCTTATTTATATCTTCATGTGGCCTTACACTTTCCTTATTTTAGGGCTTCTTTATTTAAAATAATTTATTTTGCAAAGAACTTTGACCCTTGGGGGCTTCTATAAGACTTATGAGGGGTTCTCCAACTTCGTATGGTCATAACTCTCTAACCGTGAGGAGTTATGTGGAATTCCACATACCACTGGAAATGGAATGACAAGCACTATCTATCTAGAATAGTTTCCCTGAAAAATGCATTGTCCTTCAACTCATTATTCCATAATTAAGCATGGGTTCTCTTGCTCCGCAAAGCGTCTTCCCGTGAGTGATTTCACCATAAGGAGACCACTTTGGATTTCATCCATATTTACTTCTTATCAACCATGACGAGACAATAATGATTCATCTTTACATCATACAATCTTGGGTCCATTACTGTAACACCTTGTTTCTCCCAGTTTGTAAAAATAACTATACTGGCCAAGACCTACGGAAAAATCAAAGATGTGAATGTGTGATTTGAATGGACCTTAGTATAAAGGGTCGAAAAATGTAAATAATGTTATGAATATATGTTGCAGGACTCATGGGAGGGGGATGTTCTAAAAAAGAGACCACGATGGCTAAAGAAAGGTGGTGGAAGGCACCTGGAATGGTGGCATTAACTTCCACCGAGCCAAACCGTATTTGGTCTTCACTGGCCTGGAGAACCAAGAGTGGCTCACTAGCCTCAAAATGAATTACTCACTAGGATGGTAGGTGAAGAGTCTCCTCATGAGTTAATGAGGGATGGGGGTGAATCGCCCATCCATGGAGGCCTTAGACCTGACCATCACAGGGAAATTCATGCCACACGCAACCTCATCAGAAAAGAAAAGGTAGGTAAAAGGTGTGGGAGGGGACGGAAGCGAGAGGGAGATCACAGGAAAGAGATCGGAAGAACTCTGGAACAAAATACAGAGTGAGCGATAGCAGAGAAGAAGGAGAGTAACCTTCATTCTCGATCACTGAAGAACTGAGACAGAGAGTGTCAAGCATCGTGGTCTAGCTCGGGGTGGCTAGTGGTAAATTCATTCAGATTTGTTGAGCCTACAGTTGGGTGGAAACGAGCACCCCTCTTAGCAGTTGCATCACCTGGTGTTTTCTGATAAGTGTTTATATCTTGTGTCTTGCATTGAATATATTCGAATGTATGCTCATGGTTTGAACACTTATAAATGGTTTATGTGTAAGAACTATCTGCATGGTGTTTTGATCAAAAATGGTGGTTGCATGCTTATGTTGGAATGACCACATTTGGTTTATATATATTTTAATGAATAAGTGCAGTTTTTCAGGTCTTCTTTCGGAAAAGTTCCCTCACTCTATAAAGTTGAGGTAAGTGCCTAGAAAGGAATGCCTTTGCAGTTAAAACCTTGAGCTTTCTCACTACCAGTCACAAAAGCTAATAGCTAAGATATTTTAAGAGGACTTTCCAGTCGGGTCTTCAAAATTGGTGAAATTTACCTAAGGGCCTGAAGAAGGAATTAATGGTGTGGTTTTTAAACTCATACATGGGAGAGAATGGTATTATTAGACTTCAATATTTCAGATTTTCGACACCCGAGGTATCTAGGTGTGAGTCCTTTTGTAATCACGAGTCCTGAAACCCTGACCCCTGAAATACTGAAATGATAGTGTGTGGATGAATTAAGGACCTTTCGGTGGTTCGGTACCCAGGATACCCTTCCTCTTACTAAATGCATGAATGAGATCCTTTCGGAGGATCTAAGGTCTGTTACGACTGTTAAATTAGATGAAGGAATGTAGGCGTTAATGCCTCGACCCCTTTTTAACCTTCGTAAGTAGCGAAGAAATCAGGACCATCGATTCCAAGACCCATGGGAGTACTTGGACTGTCCAGTTGTAGAGTACACGTGGTGGTTGGTAAGCGTTTCGGCTTTTCGACACCTGGGGTACCTAAGTGCGAGTTCTCCTATACTCGCAAGACCTGAAACTCCGATTCACAAAAACCCAAAATGACGGTGTATGGATGAGTTAGGACTTTTTGGTGTTTCGGAACCTAGAACACCCAAGGAAGTATTTCCTTATACTCGCAAGTTCTGAAACCCTGACTTGCGAAACCCCAAAATTGGTCAAGTGTATGATGAGCAGGTGTATCGGCTTTTCGGCATTCAAGTAGTCGAGGAGTGTAAATATTTGACCTCTTGTATCCCGAAATTTTGATATACAAAACCCCAACTCGTGGAATCCCGAATTAGCATACCGTGACTTGGTTCGGCATTTCGGTGTTTCGGTACCAGGAAAACCCAAGGGTAAGTTTCCCTTGTACTCGCAAGTCCCAAAGTCCTGACTTGTGAAACCTTGAAAGAATAGAGTGTGGAGAAGTGGTTATACTTTGGTATTTCAGCACCCAGGGTACCTAAGTGTGGGCCCCATGAATTCTCCAGTCTCAAAACCCCGATTAGAAAAATCTCGATGGAGGAAACCCAAAAATAGAGGAGCATGTTTAAAGTTTTGATGACTAGGACTTTTCAGCTTCCGGGAAACCTAGGGGTGAGACCCCTTGTTTTCACATAACGCAAAATCCTGAAAGGAGGAATGCCGAAATGGATTAGCACAGATAATATTGGGTATTTCTATATTTCAGTACCTGAGATAACTATTGGCAAGTTCTCTTGTACTCACCAGTCCCGAAAACCAGATTTGCGAATTCCCAGAATAGACGAAGCGATGTATATATATATATATATATATATATATATATATATGCAGGTTTCGGAGTTTCGGCTCCCGGGAAACCTAAGCACGAAACCTCCTGTCATCACATATCCCAAATTTTCGGTATGAAAAATCCCGAAGGGTAGAGTACCAGGGCTTAATCTGAGTTGTTGTGAATCTCGATAAGCGGTTAAAACTGTTTCGGGTTTCATCCCTTCGAAAGACAAGAGAGAAAAGGAAATACATGTATCGCAATTTCCCGAATCACGAAAGCCAACGAGCACCTTTCCAATAAGCTCTATGGTCCTAGCCATCGATCATATGAGTATGGATAAGGGATGGCAGGGTCTGTATCAGGCCCCATAGGGATTCAGGGAATTTCGTTCCTCGGAGAAAAGAAGAAAAAGGCCAAAAAATTCTGAATTTCAAAGTGGGCATGTTACAAATTGGTATCAAAGCATGGTTACAACACTTGGCCTTATTGGGCTCATGAACGAGTTGCGTAGAAGCTCCATTCGAAACACTCCTAAAAGGAGTAACCCCCTGTCTTAACCTTCCTAATCAAAAGAAGAAGTTAAGAATGAAAACTCTTATTGTGTGTGTGTACATGTGAAAAATATGAATTATGTACTGGTTATAAATAAATATAAATATTGACTAATAACCAGTGTTTGTCTTTTTCACCCAAGTGGACGATCAGCCGCGGGAAATTAGAGAAACATAGAATGGTGACTCACCAAGAGGTGGGGGAAGGCTCCCACAATAGAGACAAAGAGTCTGATAAAAGGAGGGAAGTAGGGACTGTTATAGGACTAATCGATAGGTGTAGACACTAACAGATCTCCCTAGATCCACCTGGATCTAGAACAAAACAGGAAAGGACATGACTCTTTCCCTAAGTTATGATCATTGAATTATCTAGTAGGGAGGAACACGTGACATACCTTTGTATCACTTCCTAGGGTCTTTGTTGCTCCCACTTCGCTTCGGTGCTCTCGTGAGGTCAAGACCAAGACAACACAAACCAATCAAAGTGAAGATAGAAAAATATATTCAATCGTCAACTTATGTGTATGATCAAGGAATTACACAATAAAGTAAGAATGACTTTATGGGAAAAGGACATGGCATTGTATCATATTAATCGAAAGTAGAAGATACAACCTGATTGCCTTGATGTCGCAAGCTTCCTTTCAGTGGCTCTTGGTTCCAACACACACACTTGCTTGATCCTTGTATGGAGAAGATCCAATTCTTCTTGATAGACTTGCTAGAGTCTCTAAGGTCCTGTTCAAGCTAGGTCCTTCACACAATTCCTTCACCAATTCTCCAATTAATCTTGCTTAACCTTTTCCATGAGAATCCCATCAATATATAGGAGAGGATGAGATGGTTACTTGGATAAGAATGATCCCACAATATCAGGGAAACTAGTAAAAAGATAACCATTTGAATTCCAACCCATTCTCTAGAAGATTCCCTTCTAGAACCATTGAGACTTCATCTTTCTCCAAGCTTGAGAACAAGTTCGCACCCTATCTATGTAGCATAGTGCAAGAAGTCCACACCCTAGCTGAAGGCAGCCTGCGAGAATGGGTCATTCTCGCACCCTAGGATATAAGCAACCTACGAACTCTCTTCAAAAATATGTTTTCTGGGAAGAGATGAATGTTACTTTTCTCAGGAGAAATTTTTTATTAGGAGCCTAAGTACACCATCATCAATACATCATCAAGATGATGAAAATCATGGGTAACAGGGACCTCTCCAGATCTAGCTGAGACTATGAGGAGTCTCATGGTCGAATTACAAAGCTGCAAGGCTGACAATGAGAGGATGATGAAAGAACAAGAGAAACAAACGAAAATTAATGCAATTTTACTACAAATCTTATCTGACCTACAAAGAAAAATGCAGCATGAACCTGAGGTACAGAAACATGGTCATATCAGTGGCCACACTGAGAGGAACACCTCGAAAAATTTCCATCCCAGAGGTAAAGGACCAGCAGCGAACGATTCCTCTGGGAAGGA
>JASDQU010102347.1:391594-414024 GCA_032191745.1 Picea mariana
GGTCTATCATGGAATGGCCTACCCCAAAGGATGTTTCAGATATCAGATCCTTTATGGGATTAGTAGGATACTATAAAAGATTTATAAAAGGATTTTCCAAGATTGGTTTTCCAATCATTTCCCTCTAGAAGAAGGGGACAAAATTCATGTGGACACAGAAATGTGAAGAAAGATTTCAAACCCTGAAACATCTACTGACCCATGCACCCGTGTTGAAGATCGTCGATCTCGAATATGACTTCCTCGTGTGCATAGATGTCTGTAAGGAAGGGCTCGGAGGAGTCATTATGCAAGGAGAAAGTGTGGTCTGCTATGAATCCCAAAAATTGAATCAACACGAAGTCAACTATGTGACCCATGATCTAGAGCTGGCTACCATAGTGCACGCCTTGAAAATGTGGAGGCATTACCTTCTGGGAAGAAAATTTGTACTTATGACAGACCACTGTGGATTGTGATATCTATTTACTAACCAAAGCTCATTGCCAGACAAGCTAGGTGGATGGCCTTCCTCAGCGAGTTTGATTTTGAAATCAAACATATTAAGGGAAAGGAAAATAGGGTGGATGATGTCCTTACCAGAAGCATGAAAATAATTTACCTGGCCGCAGTGATCTCCTGCGAGACAGATGTCAAGGAAAGAGTTAGAAATGCACAAGAAGCAGATCCCTTCGTCCAGACCGTGACCTTGTACCTACAGCAAGAACCCACAGGGGTAAAGTACAGAGACTACCAGATGATGGAAGGAGGCCTGCTCACTTACTGAAGCAGATTGTATATCCCAGATTGTGATGACTTGAAGAGGTTCATACTGAATGAACTACATAAAAGACCCTATACTGGTCATCCAGGATACCAGAAGATGATCACGGCCACCAGGAAAAAATTCTATTGGCCTGGATTGAAGAAAGACATAGTTGAGTACCTAGCCAAATGCATAGATTGCCAACAGGTAAAAGCAGAACACCGACACCCAGCAGGATTATTACAACGTCTACCAATCCCGAAATGGAAATGGGAAACCATCTCCATGGATTTCATCATCGGATTACCAACCTCCGCCAAATAGAATGACACCATCATGGTAGTAGTGGATAAATTGAGCAAGTCTACCCATTTCATCCCCGTCAAGTCGAGTTGCAAGGCAATAGACATAGCTCAGGTATTTGTGAAGGAGATATTTAAACTGCATAGTATGCTGAAAGAGATCGTGTCTAATAGAGACACAAAATTCATTTCCAACTTTTGGAAATCACTGATGGCGGGTTTAGAGACCAAGTTGTTGTTTAGCACTACCTATCACCCTCAAACTGATGGACAGATGGAAAGAGTGAACCAAATACTAGAAGACATGCTAAGAATGCATGTAATGCATCAACCTAAGAAGTGGGAAGATTACCTGCCACTGGTGGAATTCACCTACAACAACGGATACCAAGAATCCTTAAAGATGAGCCCCTTCGAAGTCCTATATGGTAGGCCGTGCAACACTCCTATCAGTTGGATTAATCTCGTAAACATAATTTCTTTTGGTCCTGACATGTTGAAAGAAATGGAACAGCAAGTGACTCAGATAAAACAAAACCTGAAGGTTGCTCAGAATCGACAGAAAAGTTACGCCGACCAAAAGAGAACTCCAAGAGAGCTCAAGACGGGAGACCATGTATATCTCAAAGTTAGGCCCAGGAAGAGTTCTCTGAAAATGGGAGCTTGTGCCAAGTTGGCACCTTGGTATTGTGGACCCTTTGAGGTTCTAGATAGAGTGGGACCTGTAGCCTATAGGCTAGCATTTCCTTCCACAATAAAAACACATAATCTTTTCCATGTTTCATTATTGAAGAAATATGTACATGATTCTAATCATATAATTGACTTGTCTGTGATCCAAGTGGAACCAGAGGGAGAATTCCTACCAGAACCTCAATGCATACTGGACAGAAAGGAAACCCCTCTTCGGAACTAAACCATTGCACAGGTCAAGGTGCAATGGAGACATTTTGGCCCAGATGAGGCTACATGGGAAATGGAGGATGCCATGAAACAGGCATATCCGGTTTTGTTTACCTCGGTACATACATGTCATTTTGATAGATAGAACATCGAGGACGATGTTCCTTTAAGGGGGAGGGAATTGTAACACCCTGTTTCCCCCAGTTTGTAAAAATAACTATACTGGCCAAGAACTATGGAAAACTCAAAGATGTGAATGTGTGATTTGAATGGACCTTAGTATAAAGGGTCAACGAATATAAATAATGTTATGAATATAAGTTGCAGGACTGCTGGGAGGGGGATGTGATGAAAAAGAGACCACGATGGATGAAGAAAGGTGGTGGAAGGCACCTGGAATGGTGGCATTAACTTCCACCAAACCAAACTGTATTTGGTCTTCACTGGCCCGGAGAACCAAGAGCAGCTCACTGGCCTCGAAATGAATTACTCACCAGGATGGTAGGTGAAGAGGCTCCTCATGAGTTAATGAGGGATGGGGGTGAACCGCCCATCCATGGAGGCCTCAGACCTGACTAGCGCGGGGAAATTTGTGCCACATGCAACCTCACTGAAAAGAAAAGGCAAGTAAAAGGTGTGGGAGGGGACAGATGCGAGAGCGAGATCACAGGAAAGAGATCGGAAGAACTCTGGAACAAAATACAGAGTGAGCGATAGCAGAGAAGAAGGAGACTAACCTTCATTCTTGATCGCTGAAGAACCGAGACAGAGAGTCTCAAGCATCGTGGTCTAGCTCGGGGTGGCTAGTGGTAAATTCATTCAAAGTCGTTGAGCCTATGGTTGGGTGGAAATGAGCACCCCTCTCAGTAGTTGCATCACCTGGTGTTTTTTGATAAGTGTTTATATCTTGTGTCTTGCATTGAATATCTTGGAATGTATTTTCATGGTTTGAACACTTATAAATGGTTTCTGTGTAAGAAATGTCTGCATGGTGTTTTGATCAGAAATGGTGGTTGCATGCTTATATTGGAATGACCACATTCGGTTTATATATATATATATATATATATATATATATATATAGATTTATGAATAAGTGCATTTTTTCAGGTCTGCTTTCAGAAAAGTTCCCTCACTCTATAAAGTCGGGGTAAGTGCCTAGAAAGGACTTCCTTCGCAGTAAAAACCTTGAGCTTGCTCACTACCAGTCACAGAAGCTAATAGCTCAAATATTTTAAGAGGACTTTCCAGTCAGGTCTTCAAACCTAGTGAAATTTACCCAAGGGCCTGAAGAAGGAATTAATGGCGTAGTTTTTAAAATCCTGCACGAGAGAGAATGGTATTCTTAGACTTTGATATTTTAGAGTTTCGGCACCCGGGGTATCTAGGTGCGAGTCCTTTTGTACTCACAAGTCCTGAAACCCCAACCCGCGAAATCCCGAAATGACAACGTGTGGATGAATTAAGGACCTTTCGGTGGTTCGGTACCCAGGATACCCTTCCTCTTCTAAATGCATGAATGAGATACTTTCAGAGGATCTAAGGTCTATTACGACCATTAAATTGGATGAAGTAACATAGGTGTTAATGCCTCGACCCCTTTTTAACCTTCGTAAGTAGCAAAGAAATCGGGATCATCCATTCCAAGCCCCATGGGAGTACTTGGACCGTCCATCTGTAGAGTACACGTGGTGGCCGGTAAGTGTTTTTACTTTTTGGCACTCGGGGTACCTAAGTATGAGTTCTCCTGTACTCACAAGACCCAAAACCCCAATTCACGAAAACCCAAAATGACGGTGTATGGATGAGTTAGGACTTTCGGTGTTTCGGAACCCAGAACACCCAAGGAAGTATTTCCTTGTACTCGTAAGTTTCAAAACCTTGACTTGTGAAACCCCAAAATTGGTCAAGTGTATGATGAGTGGGTGTGTCGGCTTTTCAACATTCGGGTAGTCGAGGAGTGTGAATCTTCAACCTCTTGTATCCCGAAATTCCGATATACGAAACCCCAACTCATGGAATCCTGAATTGGCATAGCATGACTTGGTTCGGCATTTCGGTGTTTCGGTACCTGGAAAGCCCAAGGGTAAGTTTCCCTTGTACTCGCAAGTCTCTAAATCTCGACTTGCAAAACCCCGAAAGAATAGAGTGTGGATAAGTGGTTATACTTCGGTATTTCGGCACCCGGGGTACCTAAGTGGGGGCCCCATGAATTCGCCAGTCTTGAAACCTCGATTAGAAAAATCCCGATGGAGGAAACCCAAAAATAGAGGATCATGTTTAAATTTTTGATGACTCGGAGTTTTCGGTTTCTGGGAAACCTAGGGGCAAGACCCCTTGTTTTCACATAATGCGAAATCCCGAAAGGAGGAATGTCGAAATGGCTTAGCATGGATAATATTGGGTATTTCAGTATTTCAGTACCCGAGATACCTATTGGCAAGTTCTCTTGTACTCGCCAGTCCCAAAAACCCAATTTCCGAATTCTCGAAATAGACGGAGCGACATATATATATATATATATATTTGTATGTAGGTTTCAGAGTTTCGGCTCTCAGAAAACCTAAGTGAAAAACCTCCTGTCGTCACATATCTCGAATTTTCGGTATGAAAAATACTGAAGGGTAGAGTACCAGGGCTTAATCTGAGTTGTTGTGAATCTCGATAAGCGGTTAAAACCGTTTCGGGTTTTGGCCCTTAGAAAGACAAGAGAGAAAAGGAAATACATGTATAGCGATTTACCGAATCGCGAAAGTCGACGAGCACCTTTCTGATAAGGCCTATGGTCCTAGCCATCGATCATATGAGTACAGATAAGGGATGGCAGGGTTTGTATCAGGCCCCGTAGGGATTCAGGGAATTTTGTTCCTTGGAGAAAAGAAGAAAAAGGTCAAAAAATTATGAATTCTGAAGTGGGTATGTTACAATTACCCAAACCTTTGTGTTGCAGGGCTTTCTTCAAGGGTTGACATCAATGACAACCAACCTTAATCAATAGATACCATGTAAATGTGTTGAACCTAAACATAATAGATCTAGATAGAAAATACCACACACATTTGTAGAGATAAATTGAGAAAGAATAAGCAATAGATAAAGAATGGAAGAATTCTCATTAACCGTAATGAATAATAAATAATTTACACATGATATACTCTATATAACTCAACCAATGCACATTGGAGGTGAAGAAAATGTGCCATAGTGGTGGTATAGAGTGATCTGGACACACACCAAAGGTTACAAGAGTGAACTTCCACCTAGTCTAGTCTCTCGAGCAGTTACGAGAGTGAACTTCCACCTAACTGAGTTAACTAGTCTACCAGTCTTCAATTAACTGATTGAAACAAAGTGAAGTGAGGAGGAGATCAGGGAATCATGGGTAATGTGCTAGTATAGTGATGATATCAAGGACAATGTGCATTAGATGGTGATGATCCCAATGTTGCATGGTGACAAAACCAATGCAACATCTAGACTCCACTCAACTAGTCAAACTGAAGTGAAAACTAAAGAGAATATTCTACCTAAAATTTAGGAGACTAGATAAATACTAATAAACATAGGAAAAAACTTAGGAAAAATAAATCCTAGGTGTGTGTGAAGTAACTCCAACACAAATTATTTATTGGGCAAACATTTTAGAATATTCACAAATCATTTTGCCCTCAAATATCTAGTCAACAAGCCATTGTTGGGGGGGGATCTGTAGATGGTTGCTATTATTCCAGGAATTTGATTTTGAAGTAAAAGTTAAATCAGGGAAGTTGATGTAGGACTTGATCACTTTTCAAGGGTAACCAATGGAGAAGAACCTACCAACTTGGAAGACAAATTCCCTAATGTACAATTATTTTTAGTACGTGTAGATAATGAATATTTTGTTGATGTCATTGAATTCTTAAGAACAAGAGTTTCACCAAAAGAGTTTAGTACTGCATAGAATAAAAATATGGTAGTCAAAGCTGCAGAATATCAGCGCATTGCATGTCATTTATATAAAATGGGCATAGACAACATTTTGAGAATGTGTGTATTGGAATATGAATGGCCCAGGGTTTTAGCAGAAGCTCATGAAGGCATAGTTGGAGGAAAATATGTAGGAAAAGCTATTGCACAGTAGGTATTGCATGTAGTTTTATGGTGGCTAATAATTCATAAAGATACCAAGGCATATTTCCAGAACTGTGATGTCTGTCAGAGGGTTGGAAAACCAAACATGAGGGATGAGATGCCCCTAAGACCACAAATGACTCTGCGGGTATTTGAAAAATTGGAAATAGATTTGTTTGGACTGATTAATCCACCAACAAGAAGGTCAAGAGATAGACATATCATTAATATGACCAAATACTTAACCATATGGGAATAATAAACACCATCTAAATATTGCAATACAGAGACAAATACACACTTCTTATTTGAGCATGTGATCACTGTATTTGGATGTTGCGGGATCTTGATGAATGACCAAGGCACCCATTTTATTAACAATACATCAAAGCTATGACTGACAATTTTTAAGTCTATCACCAGAAGAATACACCATATCATCCTCAGGAAAATGGGAAAGTATAAGATTTCAACAAGATTTTGGAAAATTCTTTGACTAATATTTCCAATGTTAACATGGATGATTGGGATTTGAAAATACCAGCAGTATTATGGGCATATAGGATCACATGCAAGACATTGACATGACAAACACCATTCAAATTAGTGTATGTACAGGAAGCAATGGTGCCATTAGAATTTATGGTAGCCAGTCTGTGTGTAGAAACAATTATCAATATGACAGAAAGAAGCACAATATAGGAGAGATTAAGTCAACTAATGGAAATGGAAGAAGACATGATTTTGGCAGGATTTCACCAAGAAGTACAGAAATAAAGGGAAAAATCATGGCATGACAGACACATAAAAAAAAGATCTTAAAGGAGGGAGACCTAGTTCTTCTCTATGACAATTTGTTTTTGCAACACCCTGGTAAGTTCATAATGCATTGGCTAGGGCCATATGAATTAAACACTATCACATATGGAGGATTTGTGCAGCTACAGGACTTGGAAGGAACATAATTTAAAGGAATCATGAGTGGTAGTCGATTGAAACTATACAGGGATAGTCAACCTACTAACTCTTAGTAATTGCAGTGGAATAAGAAAGTCATGTATATAGTGTACTATATAGATATTAGGTGGAAAAACTTACAAAAATACAATAAAAAGGAGAAAAAGAAGAAAAGGGAATACAAAACCAGGAAAAAAAAAAAAAAGGAAGAAGTTGGTTGAATGGTAGGAAAGTGGAAAAAGTCACGCACAACAACTAATGTGAAAAAATAGAGAAACAACGTGCATGAAAAATTGGACTCGGCGCAAATACACAGAAAAAATGAAAAACATTTATGATTGGGTCTATAAAGTGTGTGTTGGAACATATATATTTTTTTAAACTTTAGGCTTAGATAAATTTCATTCTGGTTCAAATAAGGAAAATGTGCACTTGAAGATCACCATTGATGAAGTCTTCTATTGAATCCAACGATCTGAAATGCTTAAAAGTTATGAAGCCACCCACTCATTAAAATGTCAAATCACTAAAGGCTACCGTCGAAATGTCGGGTTTTGTAGTTTCGCGATACTAACAGTCCAACATGTAATAACTCCAAAGTCATGATATATGAAGTCGCAAAACTATCTTAAGTTAAACCAAGTTCATTAAACGATTAACAATGATTAACAATATTTAAACCTTATCGCAATTTTGTGTTTCGGGGATCTTGTTTCGAATGACAACCAAGGTCATGATACCCGAAATAAAAAAACCCTTGAAGTTAATCACGATTATTTAAAAGGTTAAAAGTGATTAATATTAATTAATCAATCACGATTTCGTGATTCGAAGAACATATCTCGAACTAGTATAGAATATCTTGAGACCCAAAACCTTGAAATCTTCGAGGTTAATCATGATTAATTAAAAGGGTTAAATGCAATTAAACTTAATTAATCACATCACGATTTCTCATTTCGTAAGTTATAGCTCATGTTGTTATAACTATAGATCCAAAATGCCGAAATTTACTTAATGATAACTATGAATAACCGATGTTTTAACAAAGAATATCTCTTAATTAATACATTGCTTAATGATGACTCGGATAGATTCAAATTTTGTATGTACTTTTCTTAGGCATGAACCACCAAAAAAAATGCCATTAATAATACCTTTATGGAAATCATTCCAAATAAGATTTTGAGCCACCACTTGAATCTGATTCATTAAAGAAAGTAAATACTCCATCAGTAAAGGTATTGGTTGATCGATGCGATTAAAGGAAAAGGGATGTGAATTTGAATTTCAATATGCATTTTACTGAGCAGTAAGTTTTTCCATCTAAAGGATTTTACGCATTTCCTGTGGCAGATAACAGAGTTCGAAGGCTTGATACCATGGCTCCATGGAAAGAACCTAAAGCGACTGGTGAGATTTCTAGCCAGAACACAGATGTTCTCTCCGACACCTCGCCCACAAGCATAGACACTGTCAAATCCTGGACGCAAGTATTCAACATATTACAATATGAATTGGTAAACTGCACGGATGATTCAAGCGACAAAGAGAAGGAAGACCTATCTACCAAATACAAAAATGTTTCTCAGTCAGAGCTATAGAAGATAGTGACAAGGCCTAATCTCTTTCCCTACAATGATATGATTAGTTGGGCACTGGACCACGTATATATCCCAACCAGAAATATTTTCAATTCGTAAAAGGTTGCGGTTGGGTCTTTCAGGCCAGAGCATCCACATGTGATGTACAAATTGTCTCTAGTATCCAATTTCATTTACAATGCAAATTTTCTAGTAGATTTCAACAAGAAGGAATGCGACCAATACAAAAAAAACCTTCCCGATTTAATTAAAGACTGGTATTCTCTCCCCGAGAAGTTTAGAGTGGACTCCCATGGTATATACCCATTTTTGGCACTAGAACCCCACATAATGTACATAGAAATGATGATGTGTAGGCTATATAGGAAGGAAAACACATCTCATTTATTTTTATCGTGAGTACCTATTATACACACAATAGCAGAAGGGTACTCTTTTGACTAGGAAAAGATATTGTCAGATAGTTTGGTTCAAGAGATTGCAATATATCAGTCACTAAGAGCCAAGGGGAAACTAGCCAAATTTTTCATGTCGGCTTATATTATGGACGTCGTATGTTTCATGATGCCTTTTCCTCTTATGGACTAGAGTTGGACTCCAAATAGTGTCGAACCCATACATATTTATCATTCGAATCTTTGGGAAGAAAAGTCAAAAGACTTCTTTTATAAGATCTACAACTGGGTAGTGGTGTCAATGCACACCACCATATATGGCTACCCACCTCCCAGAATCTCCAACAAAATTGTGACTAACCTGGGCAGAATAGCAAACTGGTAAGTTGAGGAACACTTCTCTTATATTAGGGTTTTTGGTTGTCCAATTCCTCCATATGTTCTGTCACAATTTTTACCATACCGACTAGTGTGCCGAGAGGTCGCATGACAAACTATGCTCGATGGGATTAGCAAGCAGCTCAAAACAGTACAGAAAAAGGTATGGCCCTATTTTACCTTGTAGATTGGTACATTTTCCCTACTGGATTTTGGTCACTCTAAATTAGAGGTCGTGGCCTTGGAAGAAATAAAGTTGGTCAGCATTGAATTCAAAAAGCACGACCCATAGAAGGTCGTGGGTAACCACATGGCCAGTTGCAATTTGAAAAGGTATGAACTCGAAGATTCCCCTCAAGACGAGATTTTTTGAGGAGAGAGATCCTATCCAGAGGTCTTGAGTCAAGTTCAAGCTCTATCACCTAATAAAACTATTGAGTTTTAAGACTTCCAGAAGCACCGAAGAAGTAGCCTCCCTAAAGTGTTATAAGGAAGGACCCCGACGTCTACATCTACACAACAAACAAAGACTTGAAGCTCAGAAGCAGTAAGCTCCAACGAAAAATAAAATCGGGAAAGCTTGGAGAAGACTGAGGTATCGACTCCGAAATAATATATCCCATCAACAAATGTATCAGGTGACCAAACCAAAGATCAAGCAGAGACACTGACAAAGGAGGGAGAAGAAGGGCCATCGTTTTCACCAGATAAATCAGCTACAAATGCATTTGGGGAACATTCGTCCACCGAAATCAGAAACCCCATCCATTTCATCACACCATTACAATTAATCAAAGGGAATCTAAATGCATAGGTAATATTCATAGAGGACCTCACACCCATTTCGGTTGAAGATTTGCCTCCTTTCAATTTCTTTTTCAGTAAGAAAAGGAAGTCTTTGGTGAAGAGAGAAATGCACCTAAAGGAAGGTTCATCTGTTAAAATACATGGGGTGCTAATTGATGGAGAAGCCTTGGAGGAGGTAGACTTTGTTGAATAAGTAGCAAGCTCACTGGGGGATTTTGCAACAACTAATCAGTTTTTAGTCGAAAATTTAAAATAACAACTGAAGCAGAAAGATCTGCAAATAAGCCAATTACATAATCAAATGAAGAATTTAGAAAAGAATTTTTGGAGAAAGGTCAACAAGGGCTTCAAGAAGATTATATCTAGTGACAAACAGGAAATCCAACAGCTCAAATCCAGCCTCGAGGAAATGCACAATACTATACAGGTGAGCCAGGGACGTGCCATCCAACAGGATGAGTTGGCAGGGAAACTATAAGCCAAAGTAAGCTCTATTGAAAACATGATTGTAGATATAACAATGTTCCAAGCTCAGGCATTGGAAGTGTGAAAGGAACTAGAAGCATCACAACAAAGCCTTCTCACTAAGGTTGAAACTATCCAAGATCATTTTCAGGTGATAGATCAAGCATTAAATAACATTTGTTTAAGAGAGAAAGAATTTATTTCTGCCTGGACTACCTTCCAAGAAGCATTTGTGTCGTCAGCAAAAGAAGGATTAGCTATGGCCTCTAGGTTGTCCGTTTCAGAACAAACCAGAGGTGATATAATACTAAAGACCTGGGAATATAGCATAATTGAAAGTAGGAAAATGGCTAAGGAAGTGAAGGATTTTTGTGAAGATGCTTTCCACTCACTCAACAAAGAATCATTAGGCCTTGATAAAGAACATAGCTCTAGAGTACTAGGATAGATTGACATAACAAAACATCAACTTGACATTAAGACAAATATGGAAGAGGCTCAGGCCAAAATCTCACAGATAAAACAGGTCGATATTATTCAGATAAATAGATGTCTAGTGAAGCCTAGTCTGCAATTACAGTCTATAGTTTCAGAAGATAGACGAATGGAAGAAAGTTTGCCTCAATTGGAAAAGAAATTATATATTTTTTAGGCTAATAATTTAACAGATCCCTCTAGGTTGGTGGCACAATTTGTGAGCAGATGCATCAAATCTATTTAGCAAGGAAAAGGTAGCACCGCTGGAAACAAATGAGATGACTTGTGAACGTCATCGATTTCGGAGCTAGAGAACTAGAGAGAAAAACACCCCTGCCAGCATAATGAGGAGACTGACAGAAAAGATGCAAGTGAAGCATTTCGCATTTTACATTTTGTAATTTTTACTATTTTAGAAATAAGGGGAATTCCAGTCGTTTAAGGTTGAGAACCTTTTGTATAAATATAACTTTCTAAGGTTAATCAAGGGTTGCTTCTTGTCGTATTGTAACTGAGTAATCTCATTTTTTATTATTATTAATACAAGTGAAGACAGGGATTCCAAATTTTGTGTTGTTTGAGTTATGTGCCCTCTTTGTGTTTCATATCTTCTATTCTCTTTAAGTCATTCCTGAACAAATTATTGATTACAATTTAGTACAATAGCTACTGTGGTTACATTTCATTTAGTACTCGATTACAAAGTAATTTTTCCTCTATATTTTCTATTAGCAAATACAAGACCTGCTTGTTATTTGGATCACTACATATTATATTCCTTCAGGATTGCATTCTACATTTCCTTATACTATAAAAAAGGTAATATTCTTCTATCATTGATGCCTTAGTTTGTTTAATAGTTTTGTAATTTTCTTCTCTTCTTTCAATTTGATAAATTGACTCAGACGACGAAATACGACCTATGTTTTGTTCAGACATTAATTTTATTTGAAGATTTAACTCTTACACAACTAGCAGAAGAAAAAATAACCTTTAAAACCAACTTTCCTTAATTCTTGATGCCTGACATTATTCTTTGAGCCTTAAGTTTAATCTCAGGAACAATAGTGTGGAAAGCACGAGTTAGCTCAACACTTAGTGATTTTTGAGCATAGAGCGAGATAGAAGTGTGTGACCTAGGTATAATTGTGGGAATAAGAGAGCAAGTGTTCAAACCACATACAAAATGACACCATCAAAGTTTGGTGCTCCATGATAGTATGTACGGGTTACTTGATAGGGCCAAAGGAGGAAGGAAATGATGGTGAAGCCATAGAATGTCGTTGAGCTCGAAGATGTTACGACCTCAGAGACATAATCACTCATCCCGACACGAGTTGAGGAGGAAACATCGACAATGACACAAGGGGAAGTTGGGAAGAGCTCTGGAAATCGAAATAGTAATTCAAACCCTAATCCTGAAACACTGGCTAAACCCAATGAAATGAAGGGTCAACAACAGGGTCACGATGAAGAGGAGGAGTTGGTTGAGGACATCAATAAGGAATGAAATTAAAGGGGAAGAAGAAGATACAAAAACAACGTAAGCAAGCCCATATTCTATCGAGCAGGAAATAAAGGCATAGGATGCCACAAAAATCACACTTCCCTACCTCCCAGATGTAGTGGTAACAGTGGAGGACATGCTTGGGAAAGTACCTAAACTAAGGTACTTGGACAATGATGTGTGCGATGAAAAAAAAATCCCAGACTTGGTCGAGGAATCTTACTTGGTGAACACAAGGGAAATTGGACCCTTAGGCAAACTGATCATCAATCCCTCACAGTGGATGACAAGGATTTACAACTCTGGGATCATTAACCTCTTGAAAATACCGCACTCTAGGAATGGTAAAAATGTCGGGTTGTGCATCCAATAATTTCTAGCCCGATTACATGGAGGAATTCTCTAGATGGATAGAATAGTACAGCTCAATGTGGCATTGATGGCCAAAATTACATGATTACCCACAATGGGAACACAACCAGAAGAATACTTGGACAACAAAGCACGCGAGAAGGAGATCGTTGAGATGGTCAAGGCATAGTTTGGTACTAGCAGAGGGAACATGGGCATTATTCTTAGAGACATCAACAATGATGCAACAAGGTTTTCCAACAAGCTCATGGCTTGCAAGTTGTTGAGGAAGTGCGAAAAATATGAGGCTCTAGCAGGAGTCATTGCAGTTGCCACAGAGTGCATGAAAGGGGTAATGTTTAGTTGGACACCTTACCTCTTGAACCAGTTCTTGATTGAATACATAGACGCTTAGGATAATGGAACTAAGTCTCATTATTCTTGTCTAATTATCCTCATAGCCTTTCCAAGATGGAAGGATCCGAAATTGTTTTCTTTTATGGATAGAAATGGGAAGTGCTACACAACTAGGTATGAATCCCTCTAGCAAGCCAAGGACGCCAAGAATCAGTAAGCGAATAGCATTGTGTTCTGTATTCTTATGGAAGAGATACAACAATGCACAACTAATGTGTGGCACATTCTTGTGGAAGTGGCCCAGGAATCTGAAGGGGTTGTTGGGTTTAAGGCATCCATGCACCATATGTGGATCCATGCCACAAGGGATCCAAATAAGGAATAGTTGGAGATAAAATACTATGTCACGAGAGAAGAGGTTGACTAGATGATCAAATACTTTCCTATGCATTGGAAAGTGCCAGTAGTGAAAGCAACAACAAATCCAACAACAATGACATCATCCAAACCCAAGGGGAAAACTAAAGAAGGTCCTTCAACAAAGACAAATATCCAAACTGCTAACACCAGGAAGGCCACGGTGTGCACTCAGGCATCGAGAAGAAGCACAATTCTAAAGAGGTCAAGGAGAACAACAATGGTGCCCAGGGAATCCATTTAGAAGGATGCCAAGAATGGAGACACACCTCAGGTTGATGAGGAGGGGACATAGGCAATGATGAGTGGGGTACAACCCTCACAAACAAAAATAACCACAACTCAGATGGAGGATATGTGAAAAAAGATGAAATACACCAAGGAGGGCCTAGTCATCACCTTGACAGAGGATGATTTTGAGTTTGTGGCGGACAAGGTCCAGGGTAGGGGGGAATATGTGGTCTACACCACATAAGAATAAATAGAAGAGATCATGGCCAAACTTATACCAGTCCATGAAAATATACAAAAGTTACAAACTCATGTAGTACAATAGGACATAGTGCAAAAACCTTAAAATATACAACAATCCCCTGAGCAGAAAGAAAAATATGATAGAGTTCATATAGTGGTGCAAGGAAGGGACACATTCATGGTTACACAACAAATGGTCATAATTGATCAGGAGACAATGTAGAAATCCATGGGGGACATCGACCACTTTGAGGTAATCATGGCGCATATACCCACGAAATCATTATACGAACTCTAGGCTAGTGTAATGCAAGAAGTACAATCCAGAGCCCGCGTGGATTCCACCAACTTGGAAGTTGGTAGGGGGGATGTAGAGATGTTACATATCACCTACAACCAGTTCACTTTGGAGAAGAAAGAGGACAAATAACTCTCTAACAAGATAGAGAAGGGGCTAACAACGGTATACAACCGCATTCCAAATAGCACACAAACAGCAGATAGGAGAACATATGAAAAGATAAATATAATTGTGTAGATGATTGAAGGATATAGGAAAGAGATAGAAGAGTTAAAAGAAAAACTTAATCCTACAACTCCTCCTGAAGTCTGATATAAAAGAGAACAACAAATGGCATTCCAGATAGATGAAATGGAAAGCGAAGCTAAGGAAGTCACAAAACTGTTTGGCATAACTGTGAAAATTTGGACCTCTGGAAGAGGATGAAAAGGTCCAACTATTGGACCAACAAGAGAATAAAATCAACGTTAAAATGTGATATCACTAAGTAAATTTCCTAGGCTGAGAAGGAAACCTACAAAGGTAACCACAGAACCACTTTAGAACTAAAACTAGCCTTTCAGTTCTGAGAGGGATCTCTCTTGTCACTTCGTCTTCTCAAGATGGATTTTTTTTTAGGATTCGTAGCTAGGATTTTTGAATAGGTGAAGGGATTTTAAAGGTTTGCTGGAAAGAAGGAAAGGAACATGTTTGGGAAATGGAGTCACTTCTTTGAAAGAAAATGAAAATAATGTCTAGTAGGTAGAACTCTCAAGAAAGAAAAGGCTAGGTAGGCAATGATCTTTTATTTTTTTAAATTGATGTTATAGAATGGAAGAAAGAGGAAAAAATATAATAACATTCAGAGCACCATTAAGATGAATTCTGATGAGTTAAGAAAGAATATATATTGTTCAAATTTCTATAATCTAAAGCACCTTTTAAGATGAATTTCAGACAATTCAATATCCAATTCAAACATATGAGTATCAACAGATGAAAGATAAAAATACAAGAAAAAACATAGAGGAAAACATACTTCAAATCATTACCACTGAAATATTTGGTATGAAAAATTTCCAGACATCAGCACTAGCATTTCATTCAAATTCAAAATCTGTACAATGATCAATACAATTTGTCCTTTGTGCTTCTACCAACCCTGAGAACCTTCAAAATGCTCCAATATATAGATAAACTACCTTACTAGGCTAGAGAAATCAAACTCCCCTTCTATCCTATGATTTTGGATCTGATTACATAAAAACAAAGACAAATTCTATACTACTTGCTAATAGTAGCAAATTCGTTTTGACCATACTTATGCCCAACAAAATCCTTTGACAAATAGATCCCCAACACATATTTAACTTTAAGGCTGATATGAGTCATCTTGGACAGCTGGAGAAGGATCTTGGAGGGATCTAAGCATTGAAAATGCTCTAATTTATCTTTGTGTAGTGAACTGGTGTGATGCACTATGTAAATGCATCCTTCAACATTTGCATAGTGAGCTTTGCACAACACAACTACTTTTTGCATCAAAACTCATCAAAGTGGTGGCTGCAACATCCGTGGAGGATAATCATGATTGCTAGGATAACCAACGATCATTTCCCAATGTTCATTATCCTTAAATATATTTTCCTCATTTGTGTAGTGCAAGATCACTATGCAAACTCTGTGCAATGCATTTTTCAACAAAACTCAAAACTGGTGTTTTTGCAATAGTTCCTCAAAAAATAAAAATGGTGCAAGCATGAACTAAATCTCATCCACCTCTGCAGGTAGATATAACTTCCCTCTATCTTGATCCTCAAATTTCATTCTCAGATTGAGGGACCTATTCTCCTTTCTTAATGAAATTTTTTTCCTTTACAAATTGCCCACTTGTCTAAACAATAGTGTATTCCTTCTTAGTTTTGACTGGGCATTTGTGAGTGCTTCGCAATCATTTATGATGGTTGTCCCACACTCCTTAAAGTTTCTCTGAAACCTTAGATCTGATACCCTTTTACTCTCCCTCGGGTCTTGGGTCTCTCTCAACTTCTTCTTGAGCAATTTTACATTTTTCTCACCTTCTCTAGGTGAAGTGTGCATCTTTTCAACAGGATGGCCCATTTCGGGTATTACCTCTGTAGGATTATAGTCTATACTTGTCCTTTTAGCTGAGGATCTTGTCAGTGGAGATGTAGGTTAGTTAGATCTACCACTTTAGGACTTTGTTTGACCTCTTTTCCCTTTAAAAATTCTAGAACCTTTGGAACTGATAGCCTCCTTGGACCTAATGCATATTTTGATATTTACATGTCAAGTGTCTTTTCAACCAATTTCCTCTTCATCTCCCTGCTGTCCTGAAAATATTGTGCTATGAAATGCTTGGCTTCTTTAATATGCTCTTGCAGTTATTTGATAATTTGGTCTTTATCCTCTAGATGCACTTGATCTTCATGTATTTCCTGAGATGAATGTTCAACATGTTGTGTATGCAAATAAGGTACATGTAGTCTTATGGAAACTGATCTTGTGGTTGGGCTACTTACTCTGGGTATTTCCTGCACTTCATTAACAAACTGTAGCCTCCTACCCTTTTTCTTAACTGGCTACTTTTGTGGTGAGTCGTCAATCTCCTTTCCCTTTCCTTTGTTTTGTTTTTCAGACGCTTTCTATTTGTCACTTGATTGTTTATAAAACACGTTTTTTATAGGTGGGGGTGTGTCTACTTTGGGATCTAGAAGGATGTTTGTTGAGGCCAAGAAGGGGTCCCATTTTCTGTTCACCTTCCTAAGTTCTTCGACCACTAACAATTTTACAAAGGAGAAATGAAACAAACTTCTCTTTAACTGATCATCTCTAGCTTGTACTTTGTCTACCATTTTTACTAGGCTTCTATATAGGTAAAATGGTAGGTTTAAAGGGTTCTTTCAAGTGAAATGCATCAAAATCCTTATGTGATACTGATATACCCTATCAAATCTTCCCTCACAAGTGAAATACCTTTGAACCACCCTTAAAAACTTCTCATAATGCTCAAGTATGCATTCTCTTGGGATGGTGGCACCAAATTTATGTTTCTTGTATTTCGGTTTGAGAAAATCAGTGTAAAAAACTGGATCAAGGGGCATGCCTTTAAACCAATTTTATCCTTGAATTGGAATCTCAGCTGCAACAACCATTGTCTCTTCTGACACTTGGAAGGTGAAGCCAACAATCCTTGATTGAACTCCATTGAAGTTGAGAGCGAATTCCTTTGTTACCTATGTGTTGTAACCCTGGATCTTCTCACAAAACCTTATGCAACTAGCCTGCTCAAATGTAACCCTAAACGTTTGATCAAAATTCACTAGCTCTAAAGTATGTGGCTCACACCTCAGCACACTACCTCCTTTGTAATATTTCTTTCTTCCTTGAGTGGCCATGTTGTGGATGCAATAATAAAAAGGGTCTGATAAAGGTGAGAAGGCTCAAGGGATAAAATATGTCAGTAAAATTTGCACAACGAGAAACATGGCTATGGTTTACTCCATTATCAAAGGGCTCAACATAGGACACAACTAATTCTCGATCTCAGGTCTGTAGGTGTAGGGTATTTGGTAGACACTAGGATTTACCTTTCAACATTTTCCCAGTGAAAATAGAGGATGTGTAGTGTGAGAAGAGGATGTGTAGTGCACTATCAGGTATTTGTGTAGTGCATTGTCGGGTATTTTCCTATCAGTCAACAAGTTTTGTGTAGCGAGTGGATCAGTTCGATTTTGATGTGGAGAAGAGGTGTGATCACTCGAGAAGGATGTTGTGCAGTGAGAAACAAGTGATAAAGAAAAATGTAAGCTAAGCAAGCAAGATTTTGAAAGAGATAGGTATGTTTGGGATGACAAGACACTTTGGGTAGTGCTTAGGTACTTGTGCAATGTCCTTACATAGTGTGTGCAATTTTCTGCAATCTGAGTACAAAAACCACTTCATGGGTAATAAAAATGCCATAATGATCTTTGATGACCCTTCAATACAAAATATGTGATTATGCTCCATGACATCATAAAAAAAACACCTCACCTAGACCTATGACTTGACACTTTTTCATATGCCAATTATATTTTACTTGATAATGACCCAATGACCTCGCAAACATTTTATGAGACACAACTCTTTTAAGGAACACACACACTCAATGACTCAAATTGGAATGCATTGGTATTCTCAAGACTAAGGTATGAATTTGTAAACTGTCGACAACCCTATAACTCAACCTTGAAAATACCGATGCTAACAAAATGTAAGAATTGAGGTAGTGACATAAAACCATCAACATTATAGAACGCTTGAAGGGCATGCAGGAGATGAAGACCTTGCAAACATAATTCAAAACTGTATAGATCAATAAGCAAGCAAGGTAGGCCTAGTTGGATCCCCTCCAGGAACACATAGCATAGATAATTGCATATCTCCAGGAAGAGAAGACGAGGATGGTGCATGAACATACAAAGAACACAACTTTACTACAAGAACATATAACAACGCAGATGGTAGAAGTGTTAATAGATAAAGTTGTGAAAGTGAAAAGAAAAGGGAAGGAACTAGCATAAAAGTTCCATAGCTTGGAGAAGGATGTACAGGGAGTGCGCACCACCTGAGTGATTGGGGACGAGCCACATGTCAGTGTTGGGGGCCTATTGGCATAGGCCTATTTTGGGAAGAAGGATCTATTTTGGGCGCAAACCTAATTTTGGAAGAGAAGGTCTATTTTTGGAGCACGTGCCTTAGGAGGAAAAAAAGCAACATGCAAAAAAAGAAGGAAAAGCAACATGTAGAAGGAAAAGCAATGTGGTGTGCATGCAGACATGCCTAACCATTTTAGGGTTATGGTTTTTGAAAAATATTGTAACGGCTATAAGCCAATAGAGTAGTATAAATAAATACCTAGGAGGTCTTGGTTAGGGGTTTGGAAGCTATTGAGTATTGTAGAGTTTTTTTATGGTTATTGTGGTAGAGTGGAATAATATAATGTTTGAGGGTTAGTTCACAGGCCAAGGAGCCTAGTGTGATCTAGTCAGCCTCCTAGAGGGTACTATCCCTCCTTTTGATTGTAATCCTAAAGATGTAATGCATGTAGTGCAGATTTTGCAACAGAATGAATAAAAGAGCATAAGAGCCAAATATTTGTGGACATAACCCCAAGAGGGGTTGAACCATGGTAAAATATTGTGTTTTATGTGTTGTTAATGAATTATTTTACTATTCTTTTAATCATTAGTTAAAGAATTAATGGTTAAACTAGCTATAACAACATGCATTCATGAGTTAATGATGAATTAATCCTAGAAGTTGATGAATGATTAATGATGATGATGCATACGGGAAATAATCTAAACACAATCCCCACTCATTACTGGACTGCAAACTTTAAACACCTGAGTA
This sequence comes from Picea mariana, assembly GCA_032191745.1. NCBI lineage: Eukaryota > Viridiplantae > Streptophyta > Pinopsida > Pinales > Pinaceae > Picea > Picea mariana. Next base: position 411,545 of record JASDQU010102347.1, read on the forward strand.
TTGCAATCCCCCATAAATCTATCTCGGGTGAGACTATGTTGTTCACTCTGTGCGCAATGTTTCCTTCTGGTTTACCAGGAGGGCTGATAGTTTTGAGGGTTTTGTTGGAAAACTATTTGAGATAAGAACCTGGGTCAACCCAAGTAACAAACACACCTTCATCCAACTTGATATCTCTCCTAACAATAATTATTGTTGAATTAGGTCAAAGAATTCTATAACCTATTACATCTTTAGGGTTTCCAACAAAAATTTACTTCTCACTCTTAGGTTTTAATTCTTTCCTTTTCTCATAAGGAATATAAGCTTAGGCTTCACTACCAAACACATGAAAGTGGATTATATATGATTTGATGTTTTTTTTAAGTAAGAAAGATGATATTAATTGCTATTAAAAATCATGTACAAGTAGATAGTATGTTGATAACAGGGTTTCCATGGTAGGAAATCAACCCGACTTAACCAAAATATAACTTTAAAGTCATCCTGAAGGGTAAAAAAATAAACCCATATCAAATTTTTCCTACTGTTTTCAAAAATCCTTAAAAAGACTGGCCTATTATAGCATATGACAGTGAAACTATAATTGTAACAATGAACCATGAAAAGATCATGTTTAAGCATAAGGTAGAACATGTCCTTGCTGAGTGTGGGTTTGGTTATCTAATGGGAGAGGAAGAGGCATACGCAAAAGAATACCATCTTGGGAAGTCATATATGGAACTGAACAATGAAGAGACAAATTTTGATGTAGAGAAATGAGCCAAGAGATGCAAAGATTTAGTTTCTCAATACCGAATCTCAAGTCAACGATTTCACCCCTCATTTCAAAGACCAAACTGTACATGGATTCTCTGGAAGGAGAATTGAATGGAGTTGAGTGCATGGATTGGGGATTTCCATTGTTGTTTTCATTTGAAACAAGAGGGGAATCCACATTTCAGAAGGAGGAACATGAGGAAAAGAAGGAGGTGAAGAGACTTCTCCTAAAGGAATCGAGCCAGTGAACTCCTCTTCAAATCTGCACCCCCATGTAGCTATAACTTTCCACATTGAGAGGACACGCTGATGCTCGAAGTTGTGTAGAGGAGTAGTTGCAGAACCTCGATCATGGAGTGAAGATGATTCCCTCTCTTTAATATGGAATATGTCCATTTTACCTTGGGGTTGTCTACTTCTCCTTGATTAGGCACATTCTTTGGGGATGAGGCTAGGAGAAAAGAGGACGAGAATACACAAATGAAGGAGGAGAGTATCCACATATTGATACAGGGCCAAAATGAAAGATCAGTGTCCATTTATTTTCCCTTCTGGCTACCCAAAATATAAATGCAAAAAATACTGCATTCATTCTTCCATAATTGTAGTCATGGAGGAGTTATGAGCCTTCCATAATATAGTACCAATACCCACTTGAAGATCAGGGCTCTCGCACTTCAAGTAATTATTGAAATGAATGTTCACAGCCTCGAGACAACAAGGGTCTTCCCATGGAGGAGTTTGAAGAGGATTGTTTTGCCAACTCGTGAAAGGTCCCCAAGCCATATGCATTTGATTATCCTGATGATACCCCATCTGGGGTTATATATTATTTAATGTTACTCCCTCTTCCTATGTTATATATTTTAAATCCTTCATGGGATTTGATTGGTTATGTACACATAATTAATGTCTTCCATAAAAAAGTAGTGACTTAATTCCTTAGATTGGATCATACAATTTTCCATTACTTCTATTGTGTGATTCTTTCTCTTAGCAACACCATTTTGTTGTGGTGTGTATGGAACAATGTGTTGCATCTCATTTCCTTGTGTAGTTTTGTAAGTTGTAAATTTTTTGTGAACATATTATCAAGTTGATGTCAAGGTTATTTTTCTACAAGGGATTTGTAGGCCAAAAATATGTCAAAACATTTACTTAACTTTTAAGAAATAAACCTAGGCTCATTTGGATAAGTCATCAATCAATTCTAATAAGTTATTAAACCCAGGGAAAGAAGAAAAATGAAGTGAACCACATAAATCACTATGAACAAGATACAAGGGGGTTGATGTGTTCCAAGAGGCACATTTGTCAAAATTGTCTTGATGATGTTTTCCTAGAACATAGCTAGAAAAAACACCATCTCTACAATAAATGAGAGGAAGACCATTTGCCATATTTTGTTTACATAACTGCTATAATGAGCAATAGTTTAGATGACCAAACTATTCACACCAAAGTCTGCTCATGCCATCACTATGAGCAATAAGAACTTCGGGACGAGATGGTGATCCAAATTTTTCAAATTTATACAACCTAGTAGTATAATGAATAATTATAGAAGTTTCTAAGGTATTCTTGGGATCCTTTTAATCCTTGATTACACTGTGGTGAGGTAAAAAATCTATAGTTTCCTTCACCAAAATGAGTGAATATTTGATACAATGCTAGAATGTTGTAGGAAGAATTGGAATACATAATACATTATTAAAATGACC
>JASDQU010102347.1:414044-430585 GCA_032191745.1 Picea mariana
TTCATCCAACTTGATATCTCTCCTAACAATAATTATTGTTGAATTAGGTCAAAGAATTCTATAACCTATTACATCTTTAGGGTTTCCAACAAAAATTTACTTCTCACTCTTAGGTTTTAATTCTTTCCTTTTCTCATAAGGAATATAAGCTTAGGCTTCACTACCAAACACATGAAAGTGGATTATATATGATTTGATGTTTTTTTTAAGTAAGAAAGATGATATTAATTGCTATTAAAAATCATGTACAAGTAGATAGTATGTTGATAACAGGGTTTCCATGGTAGGAAATCAACCCGACTTAACCAAAATATAACTTTAAAGTCATCCTGAAGGGTAAAAAAATAAACCCATATCAAATTTTTCCTACTGTTTTCAAAAATCCTTAAAAAGACTGGCCTATTATAGCATATGACAGTGAAACTATAATTGTAACAATGAACCATGAAAAGATCATGTTTAAGCATAAGGTAGAACATGTCCTTGCTGAGTGTGGGTTTGGTTATCTAATGGGAGAGGAAGAGGCATACGCAAAAGAATACCATCTTGGGAAGTCATATATGGAACTGAACAATGAAGAGACAAATTTTGATGTAGAGAAATGAGCCAAGAGATGCAAAGATTTAGTTTCTCAATACCGAATCTCAAGTCAACGATTTCACCCCTCATTTCAAAGACCAAACTGTACATGGATTCTCTGGAAGGAGAATTGAATGGAGTTGAGTGCATGGATTGGGGATTTCCATTGTTGTTTTCATTTGAAACAAGAGGGGAATCCACATTTCAGAAGGAGGAACATGAGGAAAAGAAGGAGGTGAAGAGACTTCTCCTAAAGGAATCGAGCCAGTGAACTCCTCTTCAAATCTGCACCCCCATGTAGCTATAACTTTCCACATTGAGAGGACACGCTGATGCTCGAAGTTGTGTAGAGGAGTAGTTGCAGAACCTCGATCATGGAGTGAAGATGATTCCCTCTCTTTAATATGGAATATGTCCATTTTACCTTGGGGTTGTCTACTTCTCCTTGATTAGGCACATTCTTTGGGGATGAGGCTAGGAGAAAAGAGGACGAGAATACACAAATGAAGGAGGAGAGTATCCACATATTGATACAGGGCCAAAATGAAAGATCAGTGTCCATTTATTTTCCCTTCTGGCTACCCAAAATATAAATGCAAAAAATACTGCATTCATTCTTCCATAATTGTAGTCATGGAGGAGTTATGAGCCTTCCATAATATAGTACCAATACCCACTTGAAGATCAGGGCTCTCGCACTTCAAGTAATTATTGAAATGAATGTTCACAGCCTCGAGACAACAAGGGTCTTCCCATGGAGGAGTTTGAAGAGGATTGTTTTGCCAACTCGTGAAAGGTCCCCAAGCCATATGCATTTGATTATCCTGATGATACCCCATCTGGGGTTATATATTATTTAATGTTACTCCCTCTTCCTATGTTATATATTTTAAATCCTTCATGGGATTTGATTGGTTATGTACACATAATTAATGTCTTCCATAAAAAAGTAGTGACTTAATTCCTTAGATTGGATCATACAATTTTCCATTACTTCTATTGTGTGATTCTTTCTCTTAGCAACACCATTTTGTTGTGGTGTGTATGGAACAATGTGTTGCATCTCATTTCCTTGTGTAGTTTTGTAAGTTGTAAATTTTTTGTGAACATATTATCAAGTTGATGTCAAGGTTATTTTTCTACAAGGGATTTGTAGGCCAAAAATATGTCAAAACATTTACTTAACTTTTAAGAAATAAACCTAGGCTCATTTGGATAAGTCATCAATCAATTCTAATAAGTTATTAAACCCAGGGAAAGAAGAAAAATGAAGTGAACCACATAAATCACTATGAACAAGATACAAGGGGGTTGATGTGTTCCAAGAGGCACATTTGTCAAAATTGTCTTGATGATGTTTTCCTAGAACATAGCTAGAAAAAACACCATCTCTACAATAAATGAGAGGAAGACCATTTGCCATATTTTGTTTACATAACTGCTATAATGAGCAATAGTTTAGATGACCAAACTATTCACACCAAAGTCTGCTCATGCCATCACTATGAGCAATAAGAACTTCGGGACGAGATGGTGATCCAAATTTTTCAAATTTATACAACCTAGTAGTATAATGAATAATTATAGAAGTTTCTAAGGTATTCTTGGGATCCTTTTAATCCTTGATTACACTGTGGTGAGGTAAAAAATCTATAGTTTCCTTCACCAAAATGAGTGAATATTTGATACAATGCTAGAATGTTGTAGGAAGAATTGGAATACATAATACATTATTAAAATGACCATAATCTAGTTGAATTGTACCAAACTCTACAACACTTAGAGATCTATCATCACCAAAACATGTTTGTTTGGTGTTATCTATCATCATGAATAGATATTTGTTTGGTGTTACATTCAGTAAGATAAAAAGGCATGGATTTATCCTTATCCATATGATAATATGCTTCAACATTAATAATCTACTCATTAGAACAAGAAGTGATTCTTTCATTATAATAAAAACCAAAGATAGAAAGAGCATGTCCATGAGAAGAAGATTTTAAAGAACGGTTAAAGAATAAAGATCCAGATTATGTCGTTATTCTTCAGTGTTTATTCTAAGGCTTCATCTTCTTGAAACATTTAGACTCCACATTTAATGCCCCTAGGCCGAACCCCAATTGTAAATGTACATATAGGTTGGTGAGATAAGATATTTTGGGCCATAGTTCCTTTGTATATATGTTTTGCGGCCAGAGTGCCTGTGTGGTTATTAGGCTGGAGAACCTAGATGCTAAAATACCAATGAGCCTATCATTTTAATATGCAATCACACTTGAATTGATTAATAAAATACATCACTAATACAGACCAATCAAATAAATGAGTATGGGGGGATAGAACTCCACTAGAGGGAAAGCGAGATAAGAGTCTAGGGACAAGGGGCTTAAGACAAGGTAATATAATATTAATATTTCATAAAGTCTAATTATTTAATTATTTTATCCTAAATTCCTAAAGGTGGAGAACATATCACCAGGTGGGGAACATGTAGTTCCTAGCTTGACAAGTGTCAAGTTGGGAACATACATATATAAGTTGGGAAATTAATGTATTTTTCCATTCATTCCAATCATTCTCACCTCTCTCGTATTCACTCCTTCCATCCATCATCCATAACTTTAACTTGGGAAGCTTAGAGCCGATTGTAACCAGAAATTCCTTGGTAATTTGAGTTGAAGAAGTAGGTTGTTAGGAATGTGAGCATTCTCTATGGGTGAGATAAATGTTGGGAATATCCCTTCCTATGTGTTAGGATGTAGATACAGAGATTTGAGACTTCTTGTTCAGCCTATTTTTGATGCCCCATAAGGGAAGTGGGATAGTTGAAGGACTGTTGAGCAGAGAAGGGGTACACTTCCTGGGGTGGAACAGATTGTGGGGAATGAGAAGATGTAGGATGGGAAAGTTTGTTGGAATTGGAACATTTGACTAAGAATAATTATGTTTTCTATTAGACCTTAGTCTATCTCAAGGAGCCCATTCCCTAGTGGAGTTTCTAGCCTTATCTTGGGGGTGATCTGCTGCTGAGAGTTTATGAGCAATAGAGTCTATGGTTAGGAGGAACATCTGAGGTCTACAACTAGTCAAGGCTTTCACAAAATATAAGTGTTGTTTACATTTTTATTTTCCAATTAATGTGTGTATGTTCATATACTTTCTATATGCTTTATTGTACATGATTATGCATGAATTGTATGCTATTTGCATTGCATATTTGTTGCATTTGTAGAGAATGTTATTAATTAAATGGTATTAGAGAGGTGAAATTTTGTGTGAGCATGGCCCAACTTGGAGCTGGGGATGCTACAATGTGGTATCAGAGCCACAAGTTCAATATTGAGCCTGTATGGGCTGGGGAAAAAAGAGGAATTGCAGGAATTACAGTTCATAGGACGCCTACAAATGGTTTGACAAAATGTCCTTAAGGAGAAGTTCATAATTTCTATGTAAATATGGAATAAATTTAGCCCAAATATTAGAATATCCAATTAAAACCTCTAATTGGTCATTTTCAAGCATGTAATTGGGCGAATTCCAAAAATTATAGTACATCCATGGAAGAATTGGTGCAAATTCCCCAATTCATGAACAAAATTGAGAGAAACTCGCACGCAGAATTGTCAATCAGTCATGTGTGAATGTAATGGGATGTATATAGGACCGAATTTGTTTTAACAAAGGTAATTATAGAGATTCAATGAAAAACCAAGGAAGAAAATATGAATTGGGGAAAAATTGGGCAAAAGCCCCAATTTCTGCAATTAAATTCGTGGAGAATTCGACGGTGAAAAGTTGAATTTCATGTACAAAGGTTGGATTGATGTTTATAGGGAATAAATTTTCCATTTTGAGCATAATTTCATACATTCAATGGAGACCAAGGAAAGAGTTACAAAATTATGCATTTTTGGGCTCTTTTGAAAAAACTCAAAAATTGGGAAAATTTGGATATTTTTATGTACAGTGATGTCAGCATGACATGGAGGCCATGTGTTAGATGACATGGAAGAGGGGTGATGTGTATTTCCATGGTTTCAGGGCCACTTTGGTAGGTACATGGTGGAAATTGGTGGCAGGTGGTAGGTGATCTAGAGCTGCAATGGTCGGGTGCTTTCTTGACCTGGGGAACCATGACTTTAGACCCACGAAACTAGAATTTTGGCGGGTCCCCTAGTGGTTTTGGAAACCACTAGGGGGAGAGAAATCAATGTGATCCTACCATGTCACAAGGATGAAAACTAGTGAGATCCATTTTGTACCCCTCCCCCCTCTGTTAACGTTTGACACATTGGGGGGCGGGTGAAACGCCATCCCAACCGTTGATCGGTCATTGATCACCTGAAACCTCCATTGTTTGATTGGAGAGGTGAGAAGGTTCATGCTCTAAGGAAATGAGTGTAGGATGGGGGCCCACCCATTCCCACAACCAATAAAATGGGTTCCACATGGCAACAAGTCTATGGCTCATGTAGGATAGGGGAATGCATGCCAAGGAAAAGGAAGAAAAGAGAAGTTAAAGGGTGGTAGAGGTTGATGGGGTAGGGCCAATGTCATGTCCCTGACCATCAAACCCATATCGCGCAACACAACCTAATGACTGTATATTTTTTTTTCTGCTCTGATACCATTTTCTGTAACATCCCCGACCACCAACGGTCGGTCCATGTTACTCATAGAAACAACAATTATAATATGCATATAAATATAAACATAAATAGACAACATATTATGTTCATACATAGATTAATGTGGAAATAACAGTAAGCCTACACATACAACATATACATGCATTACTCATCAATTATAACACATGTACATATACACAACATGTAAATGAACATAAAAGTGGTACTTATATTTTAATATAAGACCACCAACTGTGTGCAGACCTTCCACGAACCTCCTAGCAATAGACCATGTTGCTCATCACTCTCAACAGTGGGTCACCACCGAGTTGGGACTAAACTCCACCCGGGTAAAGAGATTCCTAGACTAGGTTGAGGCTACGGGAACTGCACAGTACAACGGAAATGATTTCCTCCAAGGAGTCACTTATGCCCACAACTCACTGACTCTCATTCCCCATACACCTTTCCCACCCTAGGAGTGTACACCTTCACTGTCCAATAGTCCATCGGATGCTACACCTCCCTTTCCTTGGGCTTCAACAATAGGTTGGATCAAGAATTCTCATAGCTCTGTAGCTTCTAGTGGATTCCCTCCAAAAGAAATCACTTCCCCATCAAACTCTCTCTCACCTGGAGAGAGTAGCACACAGGCCTGACAACCTACTTCTTCAAACCAACTCTTAATAAAACACAAAAACAACATTCGGCTAACACACAAGTGATGATAACAACTGAAAATAGGTAAGAACATAGAATATGGTAGCAAGCCATGCTCAGCCAAGGAACTACATTGGTAGCAACAACCAACCGCTAAGACATAGCACGGCTCAGGAAAATATAGGTGCACCCTACTTCACAGGAAATACACACGATAACTCAAGTATAACTGCAGGTTTTAGAGGTTCACGATGGTAGAGGTCGACAATGGAGGTACTAGTTTCCTCTGTGCCTCCATGGGTTCCTGGGGAGAATGTCCAGAATATCCCAAAATAGTAAGAATTCCCACTTATAATTGCATGTGCCTGAGCTAACACATGGCACTCCTGAAGCGCATTCATGTTCACTTATAATTTCTCTATTCCACAGAGATGCTTTAGGATAGAATTCATTTCATTATTCCTTATAACATGATTCAATTACCTCATTGAAATCACTGACTGGATGTATATCCATGACATTCCACTCATCCTTAGAGCTCACTACTGATAAACTCTCAGCAGCATATTACCCCCAATCAGGGGGAATGACACCATCAGGGAAATGGCCTCCCAAAATAACCACGGTCAACAATCAATATCAACATGGTCTAGGCCAAGGTACCAAACCTCAGAAGCACTCCAACCAATGATCTATATTCCCCACATGCATGTACAACCAAAGGTAGTATGCACCTTCACTGTCCAAAAGTTCATTGGCTGCTCAACTTCCCTTCCAGGGCTCCAACACAGGGCAGAAAAGAAGTCTCAGAGCACCATGGTTGCAGGAGTTACAAATACCCTCAGAGGTCTCTAGGTACATTCATGCCTCATACAGGGGAACCTGTCCCCAGACTTCTCCCTCCAGGGATCCATCCTTCTCCAAGACAACCCAAGGATAAGTGTACATGTTGGGAACTTCATTTTTGGGATAAGGAATCACACAAGTTTGACTGAGCATGAGTTGTGCAAGATTCAGAAGAAGCTAGACAATAGAGCAAGAAAGAGCAACATAAATCAGTTGTGAAAGACAGTGCAATGCCAACTAAGCAACAAACGGTTGCAAAGAACCACAACCTAGCTATATATAGGGATGAACATGATTGTAAAAGGGTTGGTTGTGTGTAGCTTGGTTAGTTATCTATTGATTCGGATGGATTGTGATTAAGCTTAGTCTGATCTTTCCCTCTTGGTGAAGTTGTTGTCAGTCGAGTCAAGTCAAGTCTTGAGTCTGTAATGTAATCGACAAATCAGTCTGAGAATTGGAGCTCTGTGACACGAGTCTAGAGCCAAGAGTTTGTACAAAGCACTATTGTGTATTTTTGAGTCTGTAATTAAAGAAATATCCTGAAGATAATATGAAGAAGGACCTGAATTTTCAAAATATGATGTGTCTCTATGTGTTTTACCTATTCCTTACAGTACTTCTTTATGGTTTATAAGTTCTACTTGATGTTTCTGTGTTTAGATGCTTGTCTGCAATGTAAGTAAGTTATATTCTTGCATACATACAATTCAGATATGTTCATGTCTCTTGCGCAAGATCAGGATAAGTCCTGAAGGTTCTATAGATCCTCCTTAGTATTTTCCTTACCCTTCCCTATCTATGTGTCCCAGTAGTGCTTTGGGTGAGACTTATTCTCTTTGGAGAAGATGAAAATGCCATCACTCTAGACTACTCGGTACCTTTTGTTGGTAACCTGAGAAGGACCCTAGTCTGATCAAGATTGCGCCAACAAAATGGTTCCATTGTCGAGACCTGTGTTAAAAGGGAACTTGTAGGGAGGATTATTCCATGGATCCACAGATCTAGTATTGACCAATGGTGGGAAAGAAACTATGATGCCTTCATATGGAAAGAAGCAAAACTGAAGGGAAAATCAGTGGAAGATACTCGTGAAGCAGTCTTTTAGTCAGAAAGATCGAGCGACCAGTATGAGATTTTCTGGGTTATGTTTCTAGAAGAAATTTTCCACTAGATAAAGAGGCTCCAAGAATCTCCAAAGTTCCAAGAATGAGTTAATAGGATCTATGCTTGGGACACCGAAAATCTAGGAGCACTTCAGCGGTTGGATTGTCTAGTCATGTGGGCGATTGATTTTTGGGTCAGTACCACATTAAAAGGATATATTATCGAGTTTGTAGCTGAGAACCACCAAAATTTTTCCTGCGTAGAGGATATTTTCAAGAAATACGCAAGGGGAAGACTGTTGAGAGAAATCCCCCTGTGGATTAAGGTTTTTTTGATAGAAGAGGGGATGTTAACTATGTCCCCGACTAAGATGGTAGCATAAACACCCTCGCTTGGGGTAGGGTGAGGTTCGGGTAGAGTCATGGCTTGAGAGAGGGGAAGGGTTCTTTGACAAATGGGGGGGAAACAACAAGAAACTGACTCAAGAGATGAGCGAGCCTTGAAGGGAGTCACCATAGTTGAGAAGTGGTGGCATGGAAAGATCAAGAAAGAAGAAAGACAGTCCGAGAAGTTGAGGAAAGAAGGTGGATCAGGAGAAGTAGAGGAAAGACAGATGGAAGAGTTGTAGAAGATGAGAAGATAGGAAAGAATGGTCAGTCAAAGATTAAGTGAGAGAGAAGCATAGAGAGAAAGAAGTCCCCAAGAGTTTGGATAGGAAAGAGAAGGTGTAGACGTAAGAAAGGAAGAAGCCGACATGAATCTTGGAGAAGAAAGAGAATATCCATCCCTGATAACAGGAGAGATTGGTAATCCAGCCAAAGAGATCATTCTAGTGGAAGAAAATGAGACCCACCAGATCAAATAAAACTACCTTGAAGCCAATGGCACCATCCCTGAATCACCCATACCCCAAGTGTCTTCTATACAAGTGGTAAGTTCGATACTACCTTCTCATGCTAGTTTTGTTCCAATACAATTAGTTAGTCAGTCACAACTAGGAAGTGTGAGTACAAGGAGGATATTGGGATCCCCTAGTAGATCACAAGTAGGACCATTAGGATTTATATTGATAATAACAACAAGATCATAAATGGTTTTCCATGCCGGAGGTTTGATTACCCGGTACCTAGAATTTTGGGGCAAGGGAGATGAAGATGTTGAGAAAAACTGGTTCTTGTGTGAAGAAATCTAGAGATCCAGAGGGACTCCAGATGTGAATAAGTTGGTCGAGTTCTATACTAACTTGAGAGGTCGCGCTCTCAAGTGGTACATGAATATCATTGAGTGAAGAGTGCCAGGAATGCAAGGTCAATCATTCACTCTTGGACACGTACGAACAAGGTTCATATCATAGTTCAAACTACCTTATTTGGAGCAACAGGCTCTATCTGAGTTGCGCAAGATATAACAATGGGAAGGGGAATCATCCTGGGAATACAGCCAAAAATTTTAAGATGCTATAGGGAGGTTGGCACATCCAATCCAAGAGGAACATCAAAGGGAATATTACATTCATGGATTGTTTCCTCTGACTCGGATTCTGCTAACGCAAAATTGGATAGCCACCTTAACAGATGCCTTGGAACAATCGATGAAGATTGAATCCATGGTGGGATACCCTAGGAGTCTGAGAGTGACCAGACCCCTAGCAGATGAGAATCTGGTGCAAATACAAGGGTAGATATCTACTCTTACAAAAAACATTCAAGGGATTATGATACCCAGACTAGGATGACCACAGGTCTGGTGCACTAGATGTTACATAGAAGGACATCTTGTGAATGAATGTCCACTAATAAGGGGAATGGGAAACCCTCAGAATCTGATGGTACCCCCATCAGGACCCACGGAAGGAGTTGTGAAAGTGTCTACAAACTTACCATTCCATAACCCCACCTTGTATCATGCTTTTCCAGGAGGCCTCAGGACAAGTAGCACCAGCTGTTGAGTATTGTGAAATCTTTTGAATCCATGGGCATGGGCCAAGATAGTGCCCCATTATGTAGAAATATTCGACAGTACCAAATATAGTACACTGTGAGTTATGTGCATATACCATGCATACTACCAATCAATGTAGAGCATTGTATGCACTTGCAGACAAGTTAGACCGAACAACATTTAGGGTGAATGAAAACTCTCAGGGACCAGGAAGAGGTCGAGGAGGTGGAGCCAAAGGAGACTTTAGAGGAGGAATAATTGGGGGAAGAGGGTCAACAAGATGTTATAACTATGATGAGAAAGGTCACATGGCTAGAGACTGTCCTCATACAAGGCGATCATGGTGCTCTCATTGCAGAACCATTGGGCACACAACTGAAGACTGCCCAAAATTAATTGCAAAATGGGAAGATAGAGTACGAAAATGAGGAACTAACCTCATTATTTTAGAAATCAAGAGAGTTATTAAGGGACAATTTCCCAACCTTAATATCGTTACTCGATGAGGAAAGAAGACAAGAGCTGATGTTGATACTCCACCTTAGATCCAAAAAGCAACACCTAAATAAGACAGGTACAACCCTCTAAAACATAAGTTGTTCTTTAAAGATGCCATAGAAGTATTTCAGAATATTCCTAGCCCTTATATGCGAGAGAAACCCCCACATCCTGTTGTTTTCCCTAACATGGCACAAGTCCCTGCTTCACCCCCTTCACCCAGAAACCCTGTAGTTATACCGAGACAACCTGAGCAACCTCAAAATGTATTTGACCTTTGGTTTCAATTATTCTCTGGCATTCTGGGAAATGATCAACTAACAGAAAAGTTGTGCAATGTGCTATACCTAGTTTTAGGGAATGAAGAACCCCTAGAAGAAATAATAAGGGATAATATTCCTAAGAAGAGTACTCAGAGAGTGCAACAAAGAAAAGTACGAACTGGAAAAGAATTCAGACTAGTATCCCAATTAGATGAATTTGAGATTAAGGATGTCATGTTGGATCTAGAATCCGATGTGAACATTATACCTAAGAAGACCTGGGAAGCCTTAGGAAAATCTAAGCTGACATATTCCCCAATTCAGTTAAGAATGGAAAACCAATATTGTATCTTCCCCATTGAAAGACTAGAGAATGTGGTAATAGATGTTGCAAGAGTAAAGACAGTGGATGACTTTGAATTCATTGAGATCATTGGGAGATAAGGACCCTTACCCTGCACTACTTGGCATTGATTGGGCCTATGACAACTATGCAGTAATCGACTTAAAGAAAGACACCATGACCTTTGAGGTTTATTGAATCAAGGTAGTTCAACCTTTGGATCCATATTTAGGACCCAGGTATACAGATCCAACAGACAATAATGTGGGGGGAGAAGACTTGGACCAGTTGTAGACCATAACAACAGGAACAAGAGACGATTATATAAATCCTATTTCCGATGGATCAGTAAGTTGGAGAAGCATACAGTCAGCAAAAGAAGATTAAAAATTGGATTTTGACAGTTGGCTACAAGGTTCGTACGAAATATTCTCAAGAAGATGCACAACTTTCAGAGTAGCCAGATGGGTTGGGACCGAAGTTAGAGAACACCCAGTATACGATGGCACCTTAGAACTAGATATTTTTCTGCTTAGCATGGAAGAAAAGGTAGTAGAAGATCAAAGAATCTCAATACTAGATGTATCTTTTTAGGACACCCCTGCCAGATGGTGGGCTAATCATAAATACTTACTCATAACTTGGGATGATGTGAAGCAAGATATCAAGTATAGGTTCTAGAATAAGGAGCAGTTGGAATCAGAGATGCAGATGGATCTCCAAGTTGCGCAATTGTTTAGTGGAGAATTAGATCATAGAGGGCATATAGAATAGTGTGTGACACAGTGGAAAGTTGTGGGAATACCCTCTCACTTATGGGTTCAGGTATTTCCCCACTCTCTAGGTCCAATCCCAAAATTTTGGTTCATACATAAGGAAACCATAAGACAAACCAGTGACTGGCAAACACTAGCAACTCATTTTTGCAAGGACTTCTCATTTACAAGTAAGTACCCTGAGCTTGAAGTAGTCCTGCAAAAGATTAAAGAACTTATTTTTACAAATAATGGTAATTAGAAAACAAACTTAGTGGTATGTGCCAAACATAGACAAGAACTTCATACTAACCTTCACCTTCCCTCAACTGAGAACCATATAGAATGTTATCATATTAGCAGGGATTCAGAAATCCTAGATGACTAAGAGGAATTGAGAAACCTAGCCATCAAAGAGACAGAGGGGATCAGAGAAATACAAAACATCATACCCAGCCAGACTGATAGCTCTTGCAATCACCCATTAAAACTGTGCAAAATCAACATAGGTACCACAGAGGAACCCAAGATAGCTATGGTGGGAGAATACTGGGATGAGAAAACCAGTCAAGAAATACAGAGTTTGTTGCGGGAATATGAGGATTTGTTCCCAGAGACTTTTTTAGAGTTAAAGGGAATCAAAGGAGTTATGGGAGAAATGAAAATTGAATTGAAACCAGGATCCAAGCCTGTGAGACATAGACCATACCGTCTTAAACCTAGAGTAAAAGAGAAGGCTAAGAAGGATATAGATAAGATGTTGGAAGCAAGACTTATTTTGCAGTAGAAGAAGAAGAATGGGTTAGCCCAATAATTATTCAAAGCAAGAAAGGCACAAAGGATATTAGGGTCTGTGTAGACTATAGAAGCCTTAACTCTACCTATGTGCATGAGCCTTTCCTAACACATTTTATTGATGAGGTGCTAGAATAGGTTGTGGGGAAGGAATCATACTCATTCAAATATAGATTTTCAGGGTATCACCAAGTTAGGATCGTCAAAGAGGACAAAAAGAAGACCACATTCATAACATAATGGGGATCTTTCGCATACAATGTGATGCCATTTGCCTTAAATAACACCCCTGCAATTTTTTCCAGGATTGTAATAACATCTTTTAGAGAGTTCATTCACAAATTTATAGAAGTCTATATGGATGATTGGACAATATATAGCCTTCTCAAGGAACATGTAGCACTGATGCAGCTAATGTTTGATAGATACAGATAATTGTAGATCTCATTGAATCTCAGAAAGTGTATCTTTTGTGTACCACACAGGATTTTTTTGGGACACATAGTCTGTTGAGAAGGAGTATTGGCAGACCTAGCCAAATTTTTGGTCATTATGAATATGCCACCACCTACGAATTATAAATAGTCGCGCTCCACGCTGGGACACACAGGTTACTATCGTAGGTTCATCTGAAGATATGCCAACATTACTGCACCTATGGTAAACCTATTGAAAAAGTTTGAAACGTTCCAATGGACTCCAAAATGTGATAAAGAATTTGATACACTCAAGGAGAAGATCAACACAACACTGGTTCTGATATTACCAAAGTGGGAGAATGAATTTCACATCCATGTAGATTCTTTAGGAATTTCCTTAGGAGCTATGTTAACACAACCTGGAGATGGATTTATGGATCATCCTATTTTTTTTGCGATTCAGAAGTTGTTGCAAGAACAGTGCAACTACAGAAAGACAGAAAGGGAGGGCTTAGCCATGATTTATGCTTTGCATAAATTTAGACATTATTTTTTAGTTTCTCACCTCAAGTTATTTACTGATCATTCTGCATTGAAATATCTAGTTAACAAACCTATGTTGGAAGGGAGAAGTTGTATATGGTTGTTGTTATTTCAAGAATTTTCCTTTGAAGTTATCATTAAGCCATGAATATGCAACGTAGGATCTAATCACATGTCCAGATTAGAGTCAGGGGAAAGTGGCAGAGCAGTAGATGATCAGCTCCAAGATGCAGATTTGTTCAGGGTAGAGGCCATACCAGAGTACCTGGAGGACATAGCAGTCTTCTTAAGTACAGGGGCCTGCCTAGAAACATATTCCGCAACCTAGAAACTCCACATGGTTTTTAGAGAAGTAGATTACCAGCTGATCGATGGATAGTTGTATAAAATGGGACTATATAGTATCCTCAGAAGATGTGTCCTGGATCATGAAAGACAAGATATACTATGGGAATGCCACAGTGGAGTTGCGGGAGGTCACGTAGGAGGAAAGACCACTACACAAAAAGTTCTACAAATGGACTTTGGTGGGAAACACTCTTCAAGGATGCAAACGTATATGTTAGATCATGTGATGTTTGTCAACGAGTGGGTAAGCCATCATGATGAGATGAATTACCACTGCAACTAGTTCGATCTCTACAAGAATTTGATAAATGGGCAATTGACTTCATTGGACCAATCAAACCAACAACCAAGCATTCAAAGGCTAGGTACATCATCACCGCAACTGACTACCTTACGCGTTGGGCTGAAGCAACATTTTTTCAGGTCTGTTCGACAAATATTGCTGCCAGGTTCATCTTTGAGAATATTATCACTCGTTTTGGATGTCCTAGGCACCTAACCATTGATCAGGGAGCTCATTTCATTAGTAGCACTATAGCAATGCTTACATCAAAGTTCCTGATCCAACATCACAAAAGTAGCCCCTGCCACCCACAGGACAATAGAACAGTAGAAGCATTCAACAAGATTCTGGAAAGAGGGTTGACAAAATTCTATTGCGTAAATTGAGAAGATTGGGATGACAGAGTCCCAGTAGTACTATGGGATTACAAGACAACTATAAAGAAACTCCACAAGTACACACCATTCCAGCTATTTTATGGGAAAGAGGCAGTGGTGCCTGTAGAATTTATCACTTCAAGTTTGTATATTGCACAGGTCACACATATGTCAGAGGAGGAATCAGTTGTGCAGAGACTTATGGAGTTACAAGAACTCGAGGAGACTAGATTTCTAGAAGACTTCCACCAGTCAGTTGAAAAAGCAAGACAAAAATCTTATCATGAAAGGCACATTAAGACCAAGGCATTTACGCAAGGATACAAGGTTCTACTCTATGATAGTCAGTACCAGAAGCATTCTGGCAAGTTGTGCATGCAATGGTTGGGACCATTTATAATTACAGAGATCTGACCCTCAGGAGCAGTCAGACTTGCGCAACTGGATGGTATGTTGTGGCCAGGATGGGTGAACAACACTCACCTGAAGCCCTATCTGTCTCAAAACTGATAAAAAGGGATTGTTTCTCTAGCCCAAAGGAGCATGTATACTAGTTATATTTGAGTTTTCTGAAATTTTTGTAAATTCAGTTAATAAGGTCGATGTGCACAGTGTTGCACCATGACACATAGTTCATTTTCTGTTTAAGTGTTTTTTGATATAGAACTAATGAATCAACAGTGCAGGATCTGAAGCATAAGAGAATCTGGTAATGACAGTCATTAACATGATGGGGAACCCCTTTGTGGTCGGAGGGAGAACGAATCCGAATATGATCTGAGCCCATGTGCCACACGAACCCGGTCTAGTCACAACCTTTATTTCCATTACGATACCTCGTCTGAAGTCAATTAAGCCATAAGTCATGATACATAAAGACTCCATTAGAGTTCGTGCCGGGATACCCACCCATCAAATGGAAAGGTTTGAAACCGGCCACGTCCCTATTCCATTCACGCAAGTAAATGCCTGAATTGCCCAATAGGATGTACCCCATTAAACCATCCCGTTGGAAAAATCAGATCTAATTGCATCCATACGGTCATGATGAACAACAGTTATTACTAAACTTTCCCGCTAAGCCAAGTATAAGGAAAACTCACCCGAGAATGCATCGGTTTCAAAGAACATAGCCATTTCTGAATTCAGTAAAACAAACCAGCCTGTACAATTGTGAAATCCGTAGTCGTGACCCTAGCCCTTAGCTTGCTGCAAAAGTTGTGATAAATCAGAACCCACAATGTTGAGAGCCACAACAATTCAAAGCACCATGTCTAAATATGTGGTACCAGACGATGCCTACGACCCCCGAGTCGAGGTCGTGGGTGATATCAAAGGAAAGGTGGAGCATGTTAAGCTCTTAGATCTTGACCTAACAGATCCAGTTTTGTTCCCCCAGATAAACATAGATGTATTTTGGGAGATTTCTCTAGATGGGTTAGGAGGCATGCAGTTCGTGCCAAAACCAGAATTTGTCAACTTATTCAATTCGACCATCATGAACCTTAGAGACCTACCAGTATTTGGCACCACTGGTGAGGTTTTATGGTGCACAAAATTTTTGATAAGTAGGGTGCATGACAGAAGTCTCTGGTTGGATAAGCGATATCAAATCCATGATGAAGACATCCATCATATTACTGGATTGTCCTTTGAAGAAGAATATGTGTCGAAAGGATTCCAGGGTCCTGGTAAGCACGGTAAAAAGAAAGGAGAACTCAGCCTGTATGAAAAATTCAACACAAAGAGGGGGGGACGCACAGTAGTAATTGACCCCATATTACCAAAGATAGTGCGGACTAGTTGTTACATCATAGCCAGCAAGGTTATGAGATCATACTACAAGGGTGAATGTACCCTAGATGCATTATCAGTAGCAGACTTTTGCACCAATGACGATGTGTTCAATTGGTGTAGTTACCTGCTGGAGGAACTACTAGTGGCATGTGAGGAAGCACAAGAGAAGGGAGGGACCTTCAACTATGGATATTTATTGCTGGCATTCACAATGTTCAAGTGGAATCCATCTCTGGGAAGGGCGTTGACACTACCAGACAAGGGGCGCATGGTGAAGATGTTTGAGCCCTGGAAGTCCAGGTCAGATTCGAAGAATGAAACCTTCAACACTACAACATTTGCTAAGTGGTACAACATCC
>JASDQU010102347.1:458939-478401 GCA_032191745.1 Picea mariana
AGCAGCTTTAGTGAGATTATCCACCACTACCATGATGAAATCATGTTGCTTTGTTGTTCTGGGAAGTTTGGTGATTAAATCAATTGTCACCACTTCCTATTTTCACTGCATAATGGGAAATGGTTGTAGCAAACTAGCTAGGTGTTTGTGCTCGGTCTTTACCTTCTAACATTCAAGACATCTAGTTATACAATCAGCCACCTCTTTCATCATACCTGGACAAAAATATTGGCTCTTTACAGCTGCAATTGTTTTCTAGTAACCCAGGTGTCTGGCATAAGGCACATTATGCATCTCTCTCAACACCATATTTTTCATCTCTTGAGGATTAGGAACGTAAAATCTTCCCTTGTACATGAGCATTCCATCCTCCCTTAGCTCATAATCTTCATTTTTATGATGCAAATTGCCTTGTTGTAATTTTTTCTTTGTCTCCATATAATGTTGATCTGATTTTGCAGCTTCCAAAATTATGTCTTTCGAATCATATTGGTACATATTAATGGTTGTAGCATGCATCTCATGCACCATCCTGTTGAGTGCATCAACCACCTTTTTCTCCTTGCCTTTTCTATGATTTATATCAAATTCATACTCACTAAGGAATTCCATCCATCTACTTTGTTTGGCATTCAAATTTGGTTGTCCAAAAAAATATTTCATACCACTATGGTCTATCCTCAATTAAAATATTATTCCTATGAGATAATGCCTCCACATTTTGAAGGCATCCACTATGGCTTCCAATTCTAAATCATGGGGGGAATAGTGCCTCTCATGCTCTTTCAACTCCCTTGACTCTTAGCATATCACATGCCCATTTTGACTAAGGACTCCACCAAGCCCTTCTTTGCAAGCATCAGTGCACACAATGAAATCTTCATTTGGATTAGCAATTCCTAATATCAGTGCACTTTTCAATAAGTTCTTCAAGTGTTGAAAACTTCTTTCACAATTTGAGGTCCATTCCAATCTCACACCCTTCTTTTTCAAAAACGTGATTGGGTGTGCAATCTTTGAGAAACCTTCAATAATTCTTCTATAATATATTGCAAGCCCCATAACTCTGATACATTCTTTGGTACTAGCCATCCCTCAATGGCCTTTATCTTTTCCAAATCCACTTTTATTCCTTCCTCTAAAATTATATATCCCAAATAATGTATCTACCTTTGATAAAATGAGCACTTGCTTAAATTTTCATACAAATAATGCTCCCTATATATTTGTAGCACCATCCTCAAGTGCTACTCATGCTATTCCTCAGACTTGGAGTAAATAAGTATGTCATCTAAGAAGACAAAGACAAAATTTTCCGAGTAATTTTTGAAAATACCATTCATTAAACACATGAAGATAGTTGGAGAATTTGACAATCCAAATGGCACCACTGTAAACTCATAATGGCCATACCTTGTTCTAAATGTCATCCTGTTGACATCTTCTTCTTTAATTATCACCCAATGATAGCTTGACCTGAGGTCAATCTTGGAGAATATCTTGTTGATATCTTCTTCTTTAATTATCACCTGATGATAGCCTCAAGGTTTCATCCTTATTTTTCACAAATAACATTGGGTCACCCCAAGGTGACAAACTTGGGTGTATATACCCCTCTTTCAAATTATCTTCAAGCTACATTTTCAATTCCTTCAATTATAGTGTACTCATCCTATAAGGAGTCTTAGACATTGGGGTTTCTCCAAGAATCAAATTGATGGAGAAATCGATATCCCTTTTTGGTGGAAACCCCAGTATATTCTTAAATACATCCTCAAATTATTTTAGAATAGTGTATTCTTAAATGTTTGGTGCCTTATCATTAGCTGCCTCTTCCATATGTGCTGCAAATATTTGGCACCATTTCCTTAAGCTTTTTTTCAGCTGCAAGGATGAAATGTATATTATTGATACTGGCCTTGGTATATGATAAACTTTCCTCAAGTTCCCTTATTCATCCAAACAAGTAAATGTTTTTTTATAATAGTCTAGGACATCATGATGCTTGTCCAACCAATCCATACCAATCAAGAAGTCATATGAACCCAAAGGTATGATATTCAAATTTTCCTGCGTGCCTAGTCTATTCATGTCCATTGGACATTCCTTAACCAACTCATAATTCTTCTTTTAGCTCTTGTGGATAACTAAACTAGCCAAGATTTCCAAATCTTTCTTGTTGGAAAATGAAATCTTTCCACCAACTTAAGATATATATAACTATGACCAACTCCTAAATCAATTTAAATATAAATAGGTTGATCATTGATATTACCTTCCACTTCAATCACATGAGATTGAAATTTAGCTTGCTTGTTGTCTAGGGCTACATAGATCCTCGGCATGCTTCTTCCCATGTCCTCAACAATATCAATATATTGTACATTATGAATAGTCTTTAGTCTTTCACCTCTATGATGGAAATATTTATACATGTGATATCCCTCACAACCCCAACATTTAGTAGGTTGTTACCTTGGCCTTTTCCCCAATGTTTTTGACATTCTAGGTCCATTTTGAGTGGGCTACCCCTGAGAATTATTCTTGAAGAATGGTGTCTTGAACCCTTTCTTCCTCTACTCCATCTTACCCTTCTTCTTGTCTTCCCAATATTTTTGGAAATTTGGTCTTCCTCTATGTTGATCATAGAGGCACTTGTCTCTCCTTATTGTTTCATCCAATGTCTTGGGATCATCATACTGAATCTTATCACTGAAAATGAAGGTATTCCACTTAGGAATATTTGAATCTTGACCTTCTCATCCTTGATGAACTCAACATATCCCAACAACTCTAAAAATCTCGTTTCATACTCATCCATTGTCATACTCTCAAGCTTGAGTTCAAAGAAATCCTTCATCTTCCTATCATAATAATGTTTTTTCAAGTATTTATTTCGAAAATACTTCTTGAACTGACTCCATGTGAGTTTATTCTCATCAATATGGTGTACTTGTACAAGTTGGTACCACCACATTGATGCTTTCCCCTTCAATTGGTAAATTGGAATTCTTCCTTCTACTCGTGAGGAATAATTGTGTGATTGAAAATACTTCTGCATCCTCAATAACCAAGTCTTTGCATCCTCATCTTTCTTGTGCTCACCATCAAAGGTAGGAGGTTTCATCTTATTCATTTCTCATTGTAGTTCATCTATCCTAGACCTTTTTCTATGCTTATTGACAGGATATAAACTTGGACTACTCTATGCTCTCTTAACTGAGTGCCTTGATGAGTGATGATGATGTCTATAAACACTTCTATATTCTCTTCTTTTATCATAATATTTGTGGCTCTTTGACTTGCTTGAGTCTATCCCCTTATCCACTTTCTTCTCTATTACGTCAAAACTTTGCAACAACCCGATGTTGATGCCATCTTGTTGCTCTTTGGATTTCATAAGCCTCTCATTATAATCTTTATAACTCAACACATCTCTTTGCAAACTCATTTTGGTCTCCACCAAATTCATGCCTTCCTATTTGCCTTCTCCATGCCCTTTTGATTTTGTCCATGCATTACCCATGCTGACACACAACCCCATGACTTCATCTTCATGGTTGTAGGTTCTTTATGCATATTCCACACATCTAATATTTCTATGATGACTATGTTCTATTCTATTTTCCCTTAAATATAAAAAATGTGCATGAAATAGGATTTGTTAGACTAAAAAATTTAACAAATCTATAAAAATTACACACATTTCTTCCCCATAAGGGTATCATAATTCTTCTTCATGATTCCTTCTGAATTTTACTTCCAAATTCATACTTATAGGTGAATATTTGTATTTATCTATCCAACACCTTTCCAATGATTGATTTCTTGTTGGATTATGAGTTCTGAGTAGCAAGTTACAATCATTTGATCATTACCCATTTCTTCCTTTTGCACACCCTTTTAACTAAGTTCACTTTTGGTTATGTTCATGCATCCCTTACACCTACTCCTTTTGGAGTTTGACAGAATCTCATTTGGTTTTCCTCATGACCATATTTTGAACAACTTTTCCAATTTTCATCTTCATTTGAGGTCCAGGTTGTTAGTTGCATCCTCCTAAAGTTTTGGATAGATTTATATTTTAGCATTGAAAGCTACATGAACCTTCTACCTCCTCCTGTGCACTTTTAGATACCCATATTCTCAATATAAATCCATTTTTATCTTCTATGGCTTCAATAGTTTTCCATATATTTCTCATGTGCCCCATTCTGACTTCCGAGCATAAATTTGTGGCCTCTGGAGTAAATCAGTACTCAAATTTTGACCTTGCACTATTTAACATGTAAGTCCCTCATATAGGCTCTATTTTGCGAACATGTTAGTTCGTTAGAAAGATCTCTCTAAGATCTATACCTTTAGAAGAAAATTCTACATGTCTTTCAAGTACACATAGTTTCATACAAATTTTAACTCCTAAAAATGTTTTTTAGGCCTTCAAAAATGGCCTACAAAATAATGACTTGGAAAATACTGTAATTTTAAGAGAAAAATCATTATTTTCTAAGAATTCTAGATACATTTTGTTGACTGGGATGCTAACATAACATCCTGGGTCCACCTGGAACCTCAAGGTAACACCATGTGAGCCTCTGGTCACCTTGGTTGTAATATCCCTAGGCAGAGTCCCAATTGTAATTATGAATTGTAAACATGTTTGATAGGCTGGTGAGCCGAGTTATAATAAGCTAGGAGGCTTATGTGATGATTAGGCCAGAGAGCATATATGTAATGGCCAGTGAGCCTATTATTGTATATGTGTAAATACTCATATATTTAATATAAATACATCACTGTGTGTAGACCAACCACGATAAAAGAGAATGGGGGACTAAGTTGCACTAGGTAGGGAAAGGGAATGGGCTAAGAGGCTAGGAAAAGGGGATAAGATAGAGGGATTACCTCTAAGGGAATAATATTATATTATTAATTCCTTAAAATACTAAGGTTTGGGAAATAAACCCAATTACCCTAAGTTCCTTTGGGGAGAGGAACAAACTCCAAGTGGAGAGGAACGTGCTTCAGGAGTGCCATGTGTCAACTGAGGCACATGCAATTATAAGTGGGAATTCTTACTGTTTTGGGATGTTCTAGCCATTATCCCCAGGCACCCATGGAGGCATAGAGGGAACTAGTACCTCCATTGTTGACCTCTTCCATCGTGAACCTATGAAACATGTAGTTATACTTGAGTTATCCTATGTATTTCCTCTGAATCCGAGCTCACCTATATTTTCCTGAGTCGTGTTGTGTCTTAGCGGTTGGCTATTGCTACCAATGAAGTTCCTTGGTTGATCATGGATTGCTTCCATATTCTTTGTTCTTACCTATTTTTGTTTGTTACCAT
Organism: Picea mariana; assembly: GCA_032191745.1. Taxonomy (NCBI): domain Eukaryota; kingdom Viridiplantae; phylum Streptophyta; class Pinopsida; order Pinales; family Pinaceae; genus Picea; species Picea mariana. The sequence goes on from JASDQU010102347.1 coordinate 464,290, forward strand.
CACCTGTGTGTTAGATGAATGTTGTTGTATTTTCTTAAGAGATGGTTTGAAGAAGTAGGTTGTGAAGCCTGTGCCCTACTATCTCCAGGTGAGAGAGAGTTTGTTGGGAAAGTGATTTCTTCTGGAGGGAGTCTAGTAGCAGCTACAAAGCTCTGAGAATTCCTGATCCAGCCTGTTGTTGAATCCCAAGGAAAGGGAGGTGTAGCAACCGATGGAATATTGGATGATGAAGGTGTACACTCCTGGGGTGGGACAGACATGTGGGGAATGAGAGTCTGTGAGTTGTGGGCATAAGTGACTCCTTCGAGGAAATCCTTCATGTTGTACTGTGCAGTTCCCGTAGCCTCATCCTAACCTAGGAATCCCTTTACCCGGGTGGAGTTTAGTCCTAGATCAAGGGTGACCCACTAATGAGAGTGATGAGCAGCGTGGTCTATGGTTGGGAGGTTCATGGAAGGTTTGCATGTAGTTGGTGGTCTTCTATTAAAATATAGGTACCACTTTTTTGTTCATTTACATGTTGTGTATATGTACATGTGTTATAATTGATGAGTAATGAATGTATATGATGTATGTTTAGGCTTACTGTTATTTCCACATTAATCTATGTATGAATAGAATATGTTGTATGTTTATATTTATATGCATATGATAATTGTTGTTTCTATGAGTAACATGGTCAGGCCATTGGTGGTCGAGGATGTTATAGAAAATGGTATCAGAGCATAAAATAAAAGATACAGCCATTAAGTTGTGTTTCCCGACATGGGTTTGATGGTCGAGGATGTGACAAAATGGTATCAAAGCCATGGTTTCAACACTGAGCCTGGATGGGCCATGTAAGTGGAAGTTGAAGCAAAATTTCAGAAAAGGAATTGTTTTCAAAATGGACAAATTCAAGTTTAGATCCCATGGTTTCAACAATGAACCTGGATGGGCCAAGAATGGGGAATTTGGAGTAAAATTCCAAAGATATTTGATGTACATAGTGCAATAAGGGCGCTAAGAGAACACTTGGACTGTGTTTAGAATCTCAAGAGTATAGTAGTTTGATAAACCATGACAGACATGGTATTGGGTCGTAGAGTTAAATTGGGTCGTTGGATCTGTTTGGAGAGATATAGATCACTCACAATCGTCAGATCGGGAGAATATGCATGGAGTTTAGGCATCGAAGTCCTTTGGACCTCACTCCTCTGACTGTTTTAAAGCTATAAGCAGAGAAAACTGTTGAGTTTCTGAAATACAAAACCAATCCGGACCGTCTATTCCAAGGAATATGTGTCCAAATATTAAAAAGGTTCAAAGTTTCAACACTCCAAAAGAATGGTTTGTGGTTGTGTGAAAGGCAGAAAATCCCTGAAGTCCTGGAGCGTCGAAGTAATGTCACCAGGGGTTACATGGACCATTTCGATAGTTCGACAGCATGGAGAAAATATCGAAGGCAGGAAATCCCTAAAGTCTCGAAGCGTCGAGTATGACATGGCAAGATGATGTCACCTAGGGTGACATGGACCTACCTAGGTCTACCATTTGTCACCACCTTAATTGATGACAATTGTAATATGTGGACCCTAGAAGGTTAAGAAGTTTGGGAGTTTGGCATTCAAAATATTTGACGTGTGAAAGTGTAAAATATTCTAAAGTCCCGAAGTGACATGACTTGGTGACTTCACCTGAGATGACGTGGACACAGGAGATTCGTGCCATGTGTCAGTAAGTTATGTAACCTTTGAAGATTTATTATGCTAGTTAGAATGTGACACATGTCACTCGCTTGATTGGGCCACGTGTCTACTTCTAGTATTTCACTACGTGGCACTTCCCTCGAGTATGGTCGGTGGGGCCCCTAATGGATTTCACAAAGAAACTAAACTTGGTCAAGAATTGTTAAAGTTTGAAGACTCCCAAAGCTTTGGAGAGAGGAGTAAATCCTCATCATTGATTGAGGAGGGGAACGCAGCAGGAGATCTCGTATTCTGGAGACTTATCACTCTAGACGATTTAAGGTATAAGAAGTCGAGGTCAAAGAATTCCAAAGACTCGAAGGTTGGAGTATATCTCGACTGTTGATCACAGGGGACACGTGGCACCAAATCTCAAGGTCCATAGACTTGGTACTCCGGGGGAATTGTGTTGCAGTTTCATTGAGTCAAGAACTCCCAGAGGTCAGAGTTAATATCAAACGTTGATAGGGAGAAGGTATATGGCAACAGATACCACATTCTGGAGTCTGGGCAATCTGGAAAGTTGGAGAGTATGGACAACCCAGAACTTTCGAAGCCCAGAGTTCCGTAATAAATCCCAGTAATCGATTGTTGAGAAGTCGTGGACCATTGATCCACCCCACTTCGTGAGTTCACCAATTCGACACTCTGGGAGATTGTTGTGATGTTCTTTGGAAATCACTGAAGCCTAGAGTCCCAAAGATCCTATCCACCTTATATCTTAACAGAGAATGTGGACCATAGATCCAATGTCCTCCATAAATTCGCTAGTTCAAGGTTCTGTGATGTTTGTGATGTGCGGAAAGGGAAACCTCTGAGGCTCCAGAGCCCTGAAGTTTCATGGCTCTGGACAAGCACCCAACTATTAGCACTTGGTCACATCCATGATCCCATGCGAATTAAGGGCCGAAGGAAAAAGGGGGCTAGTGCCCAAAAACTGTGTTAAAGAATGAAAAAGGGGTTAGAAGAAATCCCATGGGTTTTTTTGGGTTCAGACCTACATCAGGAGAGGTACTAAAGACCTGGAAACTTCATGATAGGTTCTAACAAATATCTAAGAGCCATTATCTCAAAGAAAAGAGATCAATTGCACAAGGAGTGCATCAGATAAAAAACACAAGTTTTAAAGGATCATAGCTTTATGCTCAAAGCTCATAATTGAGCAAGGAAGCAGTCATTGGAAAGGTCTCAGAAAGAGGATTCCATGTATTCAAACATATTTGAGGATTGAGCATATTATATTACATGAAGTCAGAAATAATATTTTTGGTGACCATAAAAGGAAAAAGTGTGCATATAATACCAAAATGATATATCGTGGTTCTAGCTAACAAAATTTGTTATACACCCATTTTTAGATGTAATGGTTACATTTAAAATAGAAAACATGCTAGATATGTCTTCAGATAGAATAAAGAAGGAATAAGGATAGGGGAAATTATTTATTTTATATTTGAGATCTTTCATAAGTCATTGGATGAGATGTTGGGTTCAATAAGCAACATGGAAACCCCAAATGAAATTCTTGTTTGGGGAAGACAACCCAGGTGACAATATTTGCACATCAAATGTGAATGCTAGGTGGAGAAATCCATCTACAATACATGATAATGCATGAACCATAAGTTCATATGAAGATGCAGAGCATGGGAATAAGGAAGGTTTTATGGAATATAAAAGAGATTGGACCTGATATCAAGAAGGAACAGAGGAACTTGCAGACATAATTTTATGTCAAGATAACTCCACAAGGGGGTCAAGGTCAAGAATAAAAAATGTAAGATAAAGAAGTACATAGTGGGAAGACCTAATCTATACAGATTAATATATATTGGAATGCTAGTATTTTTTTTATAAAGAAGGATGAAATGTATGGATGGAGAAAGTGACAATATCTCCAAGGAGCAATCCTACAATTTGGAGATAGCACCTCCATTATTTATATCATAATGCACAATGGAAGCTCATCCTCCATGGCATGAAGGTCATCAAATATGGCATAAAAAAATTTGAATATGCATGTCAGATTGAAAAAATAGATGGGCCAAGACAAGAGAAAGTAATAATTCATCAACATAACACCAGTGCTGATAGGATCAATCATGAAAAGGCTAAATCAAATTTCTTCAAGAAAGAATTTGGTGTTAACTATCCAAGGTTACTCAGAGAACATGACTGGAAATATAATTGGGTCATGAAGGAATTGGATCAGAGGGATCCAAGTAATAGGGAAATGCTAAAAATTAATATCAACATAATATCTGGTGGCAAGTATGCAAAGTAGACAAGGAAAAACTCATGGATGGAGTCAAGTCCATGAACATCCTAAGATAATGGAAGAATAAATCATGAGGTAGATATCAAGCTAATAGGAATGCATGAAAACACTTCAGGAAGGAAAGTAATAATAGTAGAGGATTTTTGATGCACTCCAAAGGTGTGAAGGTATTTTCATAAGAGAATGGAGATATCAAATCAAGAATAATTTTAAAGTTAAATGACTTCTAAAGAGAAATCAATAAAGAACTAGGAAGAAGAAAATGGTTCTATGCATGGTTTTGAATGCAGAGGAGATGGTGCCTGACAAGAAGCCATCTTAAGTGACATAGATCCATGAGTGACAATCCAAAACGTTGGAGATATCACTTGAAGCTATGATGGTAAGGTGAAAGAAGTACTTTCAGTTAATTCTATGCAACTAGAAAATGAAGCATACATGCATCCTTACAATATTCTAGAGATTGGATGGGCGAGTCAAGTTTGAGGCTAGTTGGAAAAGGGAAGAGAAGAGTACAAGAAAAACTCAAGTAATAAAGTATTCCATCAGGAAAGGGATGAAGAAGTCCAGTACTGAAGAGTAACTGGATGTTGAAGAATCCAAAGTCTATAAAACAACTTGGTTTGGAATTTTAATTCATCCAAGCATGAGTTGGGATAGAAGGATCCAAAGGATAAATGAAAACTGAAGGTTAATATCAGCTGAGTATTTGGCTGTAAATGCAAAGGAAGCAAAAAAATGATTTCACTGGAAATGCAAAGGCAACCAAGAGTGATTTGGATGGAAATGCAAAGGCAACCAAGAGTGATTTGGCTGGAAATGCAAAGGTAGCCAAGAGTGATTTGGTTGGAAAGGCAAAGGAAACCAAGAGTGATTTGGATGGAAATGAAAAGGGAAGTCAAGAGTGATTTTGATAGAAAGTGATCAGGAAAAAAATAGTCATGTACAATGACTACAATGAGAGCACAAGAAGATTCAAGAATCTAGGAAGAATTGAAGAGTTCTGGGATCAACAAGGAAAAGTTTTACATAGAGAAAGAGGTTTCTGCAATTTATGTGGAAACAAGTATGTTATGGCTTGTTGAGGACAACCAAAGGAGAGAATGCTTGCATGTTGCAAGTGTTGTTGGTGATGTTGTTGCATAAGGAGAGAAGAAACAAAAAGTTGAAGTGTTGGTTATAAGTTTGATAAAAGAAGCATGAAAGCTTCTACTGCCATCAGACATTCAGGTAGTATAAAATTCATTAATGGTAGTCATGCAGGTGTGAGTTTATTACTCTTATTGCATAATTGCTTAAGGGAATTTAGGTAAGAATTTCCTTAGAGAGAGTTATTTTATAAAATCACATGAGTATATTATTGAATGCATACCACTGGATGTGGTAAAGGCTAGAGTCCTGTATTAATTCAAAGCTTCTTAGCTTTTTGAATGCACACACTGACATAGTAGAATGTCATGTTAATTTGGTTATGGGGTAATAACCAAAGAAATAAAATATAAGAACTTGTTATAGGAATGAATGCCAGTAATCTATTCATGTATGAGACCACGAAATGGTTGGATATGGCAAGGTATGGATATGGAAAGGTTATGAGACATACATGTACTAAAAGCTTCCAACCTTTAAATAAAACTTGGTCTGCAACCTTTTTTCTAACACTAATGAAACCCACCTTCCAACCTTTTTTCTTGGTGTAGTGTTCGGGTCGAAAAGGAAGGCATCCAATTAATTGGGAAGACAATAGGGTGTGGAGAATGTGTGAACACATTGGCCAAAATTCCAACTTATGAATGGTAAGATACATGACTGAGATAAAGAGCATTATGTAATTCAATGCAAGGTGCATTGAATAAGTATGCATTGAGAATTGCACTCATGCATAGTAAGTGATAGAATTGTATACTAAATGAAATTGTTGAATTTGTTTTGTAAGTACATGCATATATATTATTGCATGGAAATAATTGTTACTAACAACCAAAATGTTGTTAACTCATGAATTTGAGGATATTTTAGGAGTTGTTAGACATTGCAACATGAAATTTTCAATTCAAGTAGTCACATGAATACTGACTACAGAAAATTTCTTGTTCAGAAAAAGAAGTAATGAACTTACGGATATTAATTATGAACATACATATGAATAGAATGATGAATCATTCTATTTTATTAATTTTTTTGGTGATTATGATTGAATTTCTAGGTGCAGACAATTATAATATCCCTGCATATGGTTTTGTACATATTGCAATTGCATTATGATGTATAGGAAATACTGACAATTTGTTGGTTGTATGTAAGATGAAGCATTGCAGGAAAAATGATATGCAGTTTGGTGACCATGGAAAACCACAAGGAAGGTTGCATTCATAATATAGCAACAACCAAAAGAATTATGAAATAGAATATCATGTTTGGGAAAAGTTGAATTCCCTTTGAACTAAGTTTGAGTTCCTAAATAAATTATTTTATGTTCTCTCATGATAACTGCATGTCTGTGATGCAGATGAGATGATATTGATTAAAATTTGGAATTTTGATTGCAAAGAGTAGCTCTGGGGAAGTTGTTGATTGGAGACAACGAATATTACCCTGTGGATCCCCAGTGGATCTTCTGGGTGTGTGAATTGTTGGCACGAGTTTGATCAGACTAGGGTCCTTCTCAGGTTACCAACAAAAGGTACCGAGTAGTCTAGAGCACTGGCATTTTCATCTTATCCAAAGAGAACAAGTCTCACTTGAAGCACTATTGAGACACATAGATAGGGAAGAATAAGGAAAATATTTAGGAGGATCCACAAAACCTTCAGGATTCATCCTAATATTGCGCAAGAGACATGAACATATCTTAATATTATGTATGCAAGAATCTAACTTACTTACATTGCGAACACGCATCTAAAAACAAAACCATCAAGCAGAACTTATAAACCATAAAGAATTACTGTAAAGCATAAGTAAAACACATAGAGACACATCATATTTTGAAAATTTGGGTCCTTCTTCATATTATCTTCAGGATATTTCTTTAATTACAGACTCAAAAATACACAGTAGTGCTCTGTACAGACTCTTGTCTCTAGACTTGTGTCCCAGAGCTCCAATTATTAGACTGATATGTCGATTACATTACACACTCAGGACTTGACTTGACTCGACTAACAACAACTTCACCAAGATGGAAAGATCAGACTAAGTTTAATCACAATCCAACCAAATCACTAGCTAACTAACCAAGCTACACGCAACCAACCCTTTTACAATCATGTTCATCCGTATATATAGCTAGGTTGTGTCTTTCGTCTCGGCTTGCATGCTTCCTTGTTCTATTGCAACCGTTTGTTGCTTAGCTGGCGTTGCGCTGTCTTTCACAACTGATTTATGTTGCTCTTTTTTGCTCTGTTGTCTAGCTTCTTTTGAAGCTTGTGCAACTCGTTCTCAGTCAAACTTGAATGATTCCTTATCCCAAAAATGAAGGGCCCAACAGGCTCCGACCACAACACTTGACTCGCCCTCGAGTCAAGTGCTTGGTTCTTTCACAGATTCTAGGAGCATCTAATGTTTTCCCTTGACCTCCTTTTCTTCTTCCTTTTTCTCTTTTGTTTGTGATTTATCTTCTTTTGCCTCTTCAAATGAAGGGCCAAACTCTGGGACCAACTCTAAGGATTTCTCCTTCACTCCTTGAAAGTTTCCAACTTTATCCTGCCACTTCCTGGCGAGGAGTGATGCCTTTGCAACAAACTATTGGGTCTCCTCTTTACTACACCCCTTTGGCTTGGACGTGACCAACAAGTTCCACTTGGAATCTATTGTTGCATCAACTTGATGCATCTGCATGTACACTGTCTAAATGACAGGTCGGAAGTCACACAACTCTTTCTTTGCTACGAACTGTGCCTCAAAGAGGGCATTCAGTTCATTGTCTGCCTATTGGATTTGGTCTAACTTTTGTTGTTGCTCCATCAAATCCATCGTGGTCGCAAATTCTTCATTCAACACCTGGATCTTGGTGTGCACCTCCTCCAAGACTTAGTTGCATTGAGAGATAATACCCATCCAATCAACTTTCTGAAAATATTTGTCCATTCTGCTGTGTGCTTGTGTAGTGCTTCTCAAGCATCATTGTCTTGCATTACTCTCTTCTGCATCTTCTCTTGCAACTTCCGAGTTTGTTGCTCTGCTTCTTGTTGAGTCTGTCGTAACTGTGCTTCCATATTCTTAGTGCAAGTGGTGAGTTGTGTCCATGCTCCTTGGAGCAACTCAATCTAGTACTCTGGCTTGCCTGCATCACTGGCTTCAGGCAGTTGGGGTGCGACCTTGCAAATATCTGTCTAGGATTCATCAAGCCTTTCTTGCACTCTTTCCAGTATGTGATCAATCTAGGCCTTGGCCTTTTATTCTTGTTGTCTTGATGATTGTGCAAGGAATGCTTCCTCCCTCACGACCTTGGTAGACCTCTCGGCATGCTGGATCCTTTTCTCCAGTTGATCAGTTGATGCTCTAATCAATCCAAATAAGTGTGTCCCTGGCCACTGTACCATGTCAGCGGATGAAGGGGTTGCATCTCTGGTTGCTTGTGTATGCAGTGGAAGTCCACTGGCCATTGAATGCTCCGAGTGGGTCTCTACCACCTCCTCTATTGATGGTCCTGGCACGATACTCAAACTTAGCATTGAGGGAAAGAGGTTCAGAACCTTTGTTATGGCTATGCATAGTTGCATCAATTCTTCACATTGCTGAGGGTTCTAGAGAACCCGCTCCATCTGTTCGTGTGCGTATGTCACGCTCTTCTTGGGTGTTGATTCTGGTTCCTTCCGAGCCTCTCATATATATTACTCTTTTGTTACATATACTTCCTGCATTGTTCTTTCTTGGGCACCCTCACCCTTGGCCGGTGAGGGGATTTGCTGGTTAGTGTGGGCTTGCAGATCCTCCAAAGTTTGGGTGTCTTTTTCTTGTCTTGAAGGCTTAGTCTATTGTTCCTAGATATCTGGGTTCGGGCCAGTCAACTTCATGCTTTGCTATGGTACTTTGGGGTTTGGACCAGAAACTTTTGGTCTCAGCTTAGGAAACTCTTGGGTTGTTTCTAGGAGTTCTTGCTTCACTTTCTCTGGATGATCGAGCTGCATCGGCTATGGGTTTGTGGTCTGGGGTGGACTAGTGGTTTCTGGGGTTGTGGTGATGAAGGAGGGTGCTTAGTGACGAATGTGGATGGAAATATTTTGGGTCGAGGGTCGTCCTGAATGTGGGATGGGGCTTTATTTGACTACCAAGTGGGTGTGGGGGACGACTAATGTAAGGGGTTGGGGGTTCAATGTCTTATTTAGCGAAACCCCGATTCTGAGATTCTTCACCATTGGTTTGGTAACGAACACAACACTTAGGATTTGGTTGACATCCACACCTGACAACACATCATTGGCTGAAAATCGACGGAGGGCCGATAAAATTCTTTTCTTCCACTCCAATGGCTACATCTTATCTTCCTCCTTAGAGTGTGATTGTGCTAGAGCTTCTGGATTTTGTGGCTCTGGGCCTGAGCTCAGTCCTACCCCTACTTCTTTTTCTTTCTTCTTCAGCATCTACACAGGAAGAATATAATGTATCCCTGACTTGCACAGGTTGTGTTTGACTCATGGCCATGACATTACTTCTTTGTCGAAGGCCTCCTCGTCTAGATAGAACAACAACATCGTTGTATGGAAATCTTCCCTGCTAACATGTCTCGGCCATACAAACGTATGGTGTCAGTTCATGTTGAAGGAAATGTTTCTCATATTTCATTTGAGGATTTCTTGCGGAATACGCAGTCATTGTGTTCATCTATCAGGATTTTGTACCACTTAGCAAATGTTGTAGTGTTGAAGATTTCATTCTTTGAATCTGACCTAGACTGCGAGGGCTCAAACATCTTCGCCATGCGCCCCTTGTCTAGTAGTGTCGACGCCCTTCCCAGATATGGATTCCACTTGAAAATTGTGAATGCCAGCAACAGATATCCGTAGCTAAAGGTCCCTCCCTTCTCCTGTGCTTCCTCACATGCCACTAGTATTTCCTCCAGCAGGTAACTACACCAATTGAACACATCGTCGTTGGCGCAAAAGTCTGCTATTGATAATGCATCTAGGGTGCATTCGCCCTTGTAGTATGATCTCATAACCTTGTTGGCTATGATGTAACAATTATTCCGCACTATCTCTGGTAATATGGGGTCGATTACTACTGTGCGTCCCCCCCTCTTTGTGTTGAATTTTTCATACAGGCTGAGTTCTCCTTTCTTTTTACCGTGCTTACTAGGACCCTGGAATCCTTTCGACACATATTCTCCTTCGAAGGACAATCTAGTAAGATGATGGATGTCTTCAGCATGGATTTGATATTGCTTATCCAACCAGGGACTTCTGTCATGCACCCTACTTATCAAAAAAAAATTGCACCATGAAACCTCACCAGTGGTACCGAATACTGGTAGGTCTCTAAGGTTCATGATGGTCGAATTGAATAAGTTGACAAATTCTGGTTTTGGCACGAATTGCTTGCCTCCTAACCCATCTGAAGAAATATCCCAAAAGACATCTATGTTCATCTAGGGGAACAAAACTGGATCTATTAGGTCAAGATCTAGGAGCTTAACATGCTCCACCTTTCCTTTGAGATCGCCCACGACCTCGACTCGGGGGTCGTAGGCATCGTCTGGTACCGCATCTTTAGACATGGTGCTTCGACTTGTTGTGGCTCTCAACATTGTGGGTTCTGAGTTATCACAACTTCTGCAGCAAGCTAAGGGCTAGGGTCACGACTACGGATTTCACAATTGTACAGGCTGGTTTTCTTTACTGAATTTGGAAATGGCTATGTTCTTTGAAACTGATGCATTCTCGGGTGAGTTTTCAGAGCCTTATACTTGGCTTAGCGGGAAAGTTTAGTAATAACTATTGTTCATCATGACCATATGGACGCAATTAGATCTGAGTTGTCCAACGGGACAGTTTAATGGGGTACATCCTATTGAGCAATTCAGGTATTTACTTGCGTGAATGGAATAGGGACGTGGCCGGTTTCAAACCTTTCCATTTGATGAGTGGGTATCCTGGCATGAACTTCGATGGAATCTTTACGTATCATGACTTATGGCTTAACTGACTTCAGATGGGGTATCGTAATGGAAATAAAGGTTGTGACTGGACCGGGTTCATGTGGCACATGGACTCAGATTATATTTGGATTCGTTCTCCCTCTGACCACAAAGGGGTTCCCCATCATATTAATGACTATCATTACCAGATTCTCTTATGCTTTGGATCCTTCACTGTTGAGTCATTAGTTCTATATCAAAAAACACTTAAACATAAAATGAACTATGTGTCATGGCATAACACTACGCACATCGACCTTATTAATTGAATTTACAAAAATTTCAGAAAACTCAAATCTAACTAGTATACATGCTCCTTCCGGCTAGAGAAACAATCCCTTTCTATCAGTTTTGAGACAGATAGGGCTTCAGGTGAGCGTCGTTCACCCATCCTGGCCGCAACATACCATCCAGTTGCACAAGTCTGACTACTCCTGAGGGTCGGATCTCTGCAATTATAAATGGTCCCAACCATTGCATGCACAACTTGCCAGGATGCTTCTGGTACTGACTATCGTAGAGTAGAATCTTATATCCTTGCGTAAATATGTTGGTCTTAATGTGCCTTTCATGCCAAGATTTTTGTCTTTCTTTTTCAATTGACTGCTGGAAGTCTTCTAGAAATATGGTCTCCTCGAGTTCTTGTAACTCCATAAGTCTCTGCACAACTGATTCCTCCTCTGACATATGTGTGACCTGTGCAATATACAAACTTGAAGTGATAAATTCTGCAGGCACCACTGCCTCTTTCCCATAAAATAGCTGGAATGGTGTGTACTTGTGGAGTTTCTTTGTAGTTGTCTTGTAAGCCCATAGTACTGCTGGGACTCTGCCATCCCAATCTTCCCGATTTACGCAATAGAATTTTGTCAACCCTCTTTCCAGAATCGTGTTGAATGCTTCTACTATTCCATTGGCCTGTAGGTGGTAGGGGCTACTTTTGTGACGTTGGATCAGGAACTCTGTTGTAAGCATTGCTATAGTGCTACTAATGAAATGAGCTCCCTGATCAATGGTTAGGCTCCTAGGACATCCAAAACGAGTGATAATATTCTCAAAGATGAACCTGGCAGCAATATTGGTCGAACAGTCTTGAAAAAATGTTTCTTCATCCCAACGCGTAAGGTAGTCAGTTGCGGTGATGATGTACCTAGCCTTTGAATGCTTGGTTGTTGGTTTGATTGGTCCAATGAAGTCAATTGCCCATTTATCAAATTCTTGTAGAGATCAAACTGGTTGCAGTGGTAATTCATCTCGTCATGATGGCTTACCCACTCGTTGACAAACATCACATAATCTAGCATATACCTTTGCATCCTTAAAGAGTGTTTCCCACCAATGTCTAGCTTGTAGAACTTTTTGTGCAGTGGCCTTTCCTCCTACGTGACCTCCCGCAACTCCACTGTGGCATTCCCATAGTATATCTTGTCTTTCATGATCCAGGACACATCTTCCGAGGATACTATATAGTCCCATTTTATACAACTGTCCACTGATCAACTGGTAATCTGATTCTCTAACAACCATGTGGCATTTATGGGTTACGAAATATGTTTTTAGGCAGGCCCCTATACTTAAGAAGACTGCTATGTCCTCCAAGTACTCTGGTATGGCCTCTACCGGGAACAAATCTGCATCTCAGAGCTGATCATCTACTGCTCTACCACTTTCCCCTGACTCTAATCTGGACATGTGATCAGGTCCTACGTTGCATATTCCTAGCTTAATGATAACTTCAAATGAAAATTATTGAAATAACAACAACCATCTACAACTTCTCCCTTCCAACACAGGTTTGTTAACTAGATATTTCAATGCAGAATGATCAGTAAAGAACTTGAGGTGAGAACCTAAAAAATAATGTCTAAATTTATGCAAAGCATAAATCATGGCTAAGCCCTCCCTTTTTGTCATTGTGTAGTTTCACTCTTCTTGCAACAACTTCCGACTCGCAAAAAAAAAAGGATGATCCATAAATCCATCTCCAGGTTGTGTTAAGATAGCTCCTAAGGAAATTCCTAAAGCATCTACATGGATGTGAAATTCATTCTCCCACTTTGGGAATATCAGAACTGGTGTTGTGCTGATCTTCTCCTTGAGTGTCTCAAATTCTTTATCACCTTCTGGAGTCCGCTAGAACGTTTCAAACTTTTTCAATAGGTTTACCAGAGGTGCAGTAATGTTGGCATATCTTCAGATGAACCTGCGATAGTAACCTGTGTGTCTCAGTGTGGAGCACGACTGTTTATAATTCATAGGTGGTGGCATATTCATAATGACCACAAATTTGGCTAGGTCTACCAATACTCCTTCTCGACAGACTATGTGTCCCAAAAAATTCCTGTGTGGTACACAGAAGATACACTTTCTGAGATTCAATGAGATCTACAATTATCTACATCTGTCAAACATTAGCCGCATCAGTGCTACATGTTCCTTGAGTAGGCTATATATTGTCCAATCATCCATATAGACTTCTATAAATTTGTGAATGAACTCTCTAAAATATGCTATTACAATCCTGGAAAAAATTGCAGGGGCGTTATTTAAGGCAAATGGCATCACATTGTATGGGAAAGATCCCCATTCTGTTATGAGTGTGGTCTTCTTTTTGTCCTCTTTGATGATCCTAACTTGGTGATACCCTGAAAATCTATATTTGAATGAGTATGCTTCCTTCCCCACAACCTGTTCTAGCACCTCATCAATAAAATGTGTTAGGAAAGGCTCATGCACACAGGCAGAGTTAAGGCTTCTATAGTCTACACAGACCCTAATATCCTTTGGTCCTTTCTTACTTTGAATAATTATTGGGCTGACCCATTCTTCTTCTTGTTGGTTGTGGAGCCTGATTATCTTCCTGATTCAGAGGTCCTTGCTTTTAGCTATGTTTATACCCCATGAAGTATTTACACACGAAAAGTATGTACACTCTTCCATGTGGGGGAGTGTAAAGGGGGGCTATCCCC
>JASDQU010102347.1:478501-500783 GCA_032191745.1 Picea mariana
AATTCACTTTCCTTCATCTCATTATTCCATAATTAAGCATGGGTTCTCTTACTCCACAAAGCATCTTCTCGTGAGGGCTTTCACCATAAGGGGACCACTTTGGAGTTCATCCATATTTACTTCTTATCAACCATGACAAAACAATAATGAGTCATATTTACATCAAACACTATTGGGTCCATTACCCAAAACTTTGTACTACGGGTCTTTCTTCAAGGGTTGACATCAATGACAACCAACCTTAATCAACACTTCCCCCACATGAAATTGGCCCTACCACCTCCCTTGGTCACTTGGCTGAGGGCCCATGCAATATGTTAGAATCCCAACGTGAACCATCAGTAGAAGTAATCTATCCCTAGAAATCTCTGAAGATCAGTCAGTGTGGTCGGGGCTGGCTAGTCATGAATGACTTGGATCTTAGTTGGATCAACATGTACCCCATTCTCATCAACAATATAGCCCAAGTATTGGACCATGTTCATGCCAAAAGAGCATTTTCCAAGTTGGCATATAGCTTGTGTTGCTGCAGAGTGCTCAAAACCCATTGAATATGAAACATGTTCTCTTCCCACATTATCCTGAAGATGAGGATGTCATCCAAATATACCACCACAAAGGAGTTGGTGAAGGGTCTCAATACATCATCCATCAACCTCGTGAAAGTGGTTGGTGCATTTGTTGAGCCAAAGGGCATGACTAGTCATTCAGAGAGACCTTCTTTAGACTTGAAGGTTGTCTTCCATACATCAGTTGGTTTGATGGGAACCTAGTGGTAGCTAGACTTTAGGTCAATATTGATGAATAACTTGCCCCCCTTAAGTTGTTCAAGAATTTCATCAATCCTGGGAATGGGGTAGCAGTTCCCGACTGTGATTTTGTTTAAGGCTCTGTAATCAATGCAGAGTCGCCAAATCCCGTCCTTCTTTTGCACCAATACAATCAGGCTTCCACAAGGGGAGGAGCTGGGTCTAATGTGACCCTTTTGAAGAAGCTCTTGGATTTGATGCCTAATTTCATCATTCTCCATCAGCGAACGTCGATAGACTGGTCCATTAGGTAGAGGTGCATCAGGGATCAGATCAATTGGATGCTTGACTTGGAAGTCTGTTGGTACCCCTGTAGGTGAGGAGAAGATGTATTTGTATTCTTCCACAATCCCGTCCACTTGGTTATACTGCAAAGAGAGACAATGTGTATAGGCCACAGATGTGGTGATGACCTTCTTCTTACTATGATCATAGATCACAAAGAAGATGAAATTCCTAGTCTGTGAAATGAAATTACTGCATTGCTTAGCAGAGATTAAAGAAATAGAAGTAGGTGATGCTACCTCTAGGATCCTGTACAATTGTCTACCCAAATTAATAATAACACTACGGGGTCTAGACTCATATACAACATGATGCTTCCACAAATATGGTTTTCCTAAAAGAACATCACAAAATTCAAGGGGAGCGATATCACATAGTACCTCATCTTTGAAAGGCTTGATGTCGTAGGGAAAATGACTATGTTGTCTAACACGATGATCTCTTACTTGGAGAAGCCGGTCAATGGTGTAGGGCTGCAGGTGGGGTGTCGTGGGCAGGTCCAATCGCTTGGCGACCTCTACTGAAATCAGGTTCTTATGACTACCACTGTCGAAAATAAAATGAATCAGAGCCCCCTTGACCCACATATGTGAGTGAAAGAGGTATTCCCCTTCCTCTGGTTCTTCTGGTTCGCTCGGTTGAACTTTGGTGGTTGCGACAGTGGCACTAGGTTTAGTATCGATAATCTGATTCCCTCCTTCAAGATTTGACTCGGAATTAGAATCAATCTCTAACTCGAAAGCCTTCAGCTCAACCATGAGGGACTTCTTGGAGAGATATTCTTGGTGTTGTGCTAAGGACTTTTATGGTACTCACTCCATTTTTTCATGTCCTTTGTCTTCTCATTGCCCTTCTTATGTTGTGGCTTGGACTAGTTGTTTTGAGGGAAACCATCTCGAATTGTTCCCTTTCCATGTGGGCTGGGGCTGTAACATCCCAAAACACCAACAGGTCAGGCAATGTCGCTTCAGGACGTCTCTCTTAGCTATGTGATGCAGGAGCATTTCCCGAGACAAGCGAGCCAGTGCAGAATGTGAGTAGACAGCTGGAAGGTGTCCAACACAATTTTTTGAATTTTCCCTTGAAGTTGATGCACCAGATATAAATGAGATCATTTAATGAAGGCGCCTTGGTATAACGTAATCAGACCTCGAGCCATACGCTCTCGTCCGAAGTAGATCGAGGCATTTACAATAGTTAATGCAGGTAGATAGGATTTTAATACTAGATTAGACAGTTTTAGAAGAAAAGAGGGAAAACAAATATAGACACCCTCATTGTGCATTGTAAAATAATCCGGAGCATAGTAGAGAAGCAGAGCACTGTAGAAGAACACCCATGTACAGATCTTGAAAAAAATACAAGAAATTGATTTAGACTCATGGCTTTTGTGTTATTCTCTGTGTATGTGTGTTGAATGCTATGCTTATGATCATTTACTTCTTGTTATGCATTTGCTGTTATACTGTGTATAGGAGTTCATGTGTTGATATTGAAGTCTGAGGGGAAGTGAAATGATTTTCAATTGTTTCTCTATCTGAGCAAGGATTCCTGCAAGGAGTGCAGTTGAAGTCGTCCGCAAAGAGTGCGTTGACAGAAGGCTCAGATAGTTTAACTCTTGTTCTCATTCACTCAGAAGTGAAATTGGGTTATAGGAGCCGTGAAAGGAGTGCGCAGGCTAAGGAGAGTCTCAGTCGTGTGAGTGAAGTATTTAAGGACTGTTGCTACAGGTGTTCGCAGATTCAAAAGAGCTCAACACTTAGAAGTGTTAGAGGATTTTCTACAAGGAGTGCGTGCAAGAGTCTTTGTGGAGACTCAGAAGTGTGAAAGCTCAGGAGAGATAAATATTTTAAGCTTGTCGAAGAGAAGCACTGGAAGTTCGTACCGTGGAGTGTTTAAAACAAGCGTTGCATAGTTGCACCGCAGGTGGACAAATTTCATGGAGGAATACTTGTTCATTCTCAAGGAATTGGCAAAGGGAGGAAATCAACGATTGGGATCTTGTGGAGAGGGCTTATGAAATCCCGTCAGCTGTTGCACCTGCCAAAGAAGCAGAGAGGTTATGATCACATTGGAAGTTTAAGCTCCAGGAGTCGTGAGCCGTTGGATCATGACTTAGATAACCGTCAGCCGTTGGATCTGACAGAAGTTGCACGAGGAATACCATCGAGATTCGAAGGATCGGAAATCCCATGGTCGAATTTTCTTTGACATTTGAAACCCTGAAACCCCGGGAAGATCGGGATTGTCCGTTTGTGGGATGTGTGGCGGAGATCGAAGGCATCGGGATATCCAGCATCAGGAAATCAGAGTTCCTGAGGACAGGAAAGTTGGAACATTACAAGTCCCGAAATCCCGGAGAAATCGGGACCATTCATTAGAGAGGACGCGTGGAAGAAATCTGTGTCATCGAGGAAGTCCTGACAAGGAGTCATCCATCGGTGGTCGGAGCCATCGGGATATCGGGGATCCCGGTGAAAAAGTGTTTATGCACTTTGGTTTCACGAACCATGAAATCCCGACGAGGAGGAAGGCGTTGTAGTGGAAGCCAGTTGTCATTCTGACGGAGAATCGATGTTCGAGACATTGGGGATCCCACGGGTAAGTGTTTTGCAGCATTGGAAACCCCATAGCCCCGACGGGGAAAAGACCGTGGTCATGGGTTAACAGTCATATGGCCAAGGCCTATAGCTAGGAGGGCTAGTGTGAAATAGGCGTGTCAGGAATCGAGAAATTGCGGGTCTTGAGGGCACGTGTATTTCGACATTGGAATACTCGAAACCCCGATGGGAGTTATAGATGCGGTCTTATAGAGAGTGATTGCGTGGAATGAAATCTTAGCCAGGTGGGGCTAAAGCAATAAAGGAACATATCGGGAATCATAGACCCAAAGTTCTTGGATATTTTAAGTGTTAATTTCCCGATAGTGGGAACCCCGATAACAAAGGAAAAGGCCAGCGCTGATCTTCCGATCATTAAGGGAGGTCTTTTAGGAGAGTTGTTGTGGGTGGAATATTTCTCGATAGGGGAATAAGGAACCTTTGAGTTTCTTCGGGACGAGAAAGGAGAAAGGTCCTGTGAGTGGACGTGCCCTGGGTGGCGCGCCTGCATCAAGTGGTATCAGAGCGCAGAAAAGCTTCTTTTCTTTCTGTAGCAGAGAAGGAGAATTTCACCATGCCGCCAAGGAGAAGGGATAGACGATCACCCGATCCAGAGGAGGAAAGGGAATTGTCCGGAGAAAGAGGTAGGCAAGTTGACGCAACCCGCCCCTCACCGAGCGAGCCACTCCACCAGGACCTTCTTCACACACGGGCCCGAAGAGTCTAAGCTCTTCCAATTTCCCTCGGGAGTCACGAGTCACCCACAGCAAATCCTTCTTCGGAAATCGGGATATCGCGACTTGGGGGTTCGCGATTCATGCGAACACAAATCACTGATAGCTCCAACCTCCGAACCCCGAACTCCGAATAGTCAACAGTCAACGCTCTCGGTCTCGGGGGTTTTCCTATCGGGAAATCGGCGGATGAAAGGCAGTGATATACTTACCCTTCGAAACCCCGAACACTGATATGTCGATATGCTTCCATGTGTCTTCCACTAACTTCCGGGTCCCACGCTGCCACGTCCTTTTCGGGATTTCGCGGATCGCGAATCCGCGAGGCAAGAACTCCTTGGCGTCGAGAACTCCGATTCCCCGAACACCGAAACCCCGAAGTCCGATGACACCTGTCCTCCACCTGCTCTGGAGGTCCCACTCAGCTACGTCACCTCCTTTTCTCATGCGATCGGGGATCGCGGGATCACGATTTCACCGGTCACAATTCACTTGCATCACAAAACCCCCGATGCCACGTGTCGACATCTCCTGGGGAGGCCTACTTCTTGACACCTGTCTTCCTCTCGTTCTATCAGGATTTCGCGGTTCGGGAGTTCGCGCCTCCTGATACACAAGGTCACAGACCCTGCAAAACCCCAAATCCCGACTCCTCCAGATCTTCCGCCACGTGTTCTCCCTCCGATCAACGGCTCCGATCGATTCAGGAAATCGCTGGTCGTGATTTCAAAGGGATTGAACCCTTGCCTTCGGGAATGCCGAACGCCAAAACCCGATCCACAGGGATCCTGGGCCACGTGTCCCTTCTCCGATCAATGGCTCAGATCGATTCGGAGAATCGCAACTCGGGATTTCACGAGGTGTAAACCTCTCATCCTATTGAACCCCGAAAGACGAAACCCCGAAGTCCGAAGTACTTGCTCCCCACACCTGTGTATACGGGTTATCTCCCGTGCAACTCCTCCACGATCGGACGGTCCTCGGGTTTTCGCAAAACTTCTCTTGGGTCACAAGTCGTCGATTCTCTTCCTCTGGAGAATCCTCCACTCGACCACCTTCGTCCTGCGCGAACTTCACTGGGGTCGGCTCCCACAGCGAACAGAAGAACTATCTCTCCTGAGCTTTGTCCTTCTGACTCCTTCAGAGAACTTTCATGCACTTCCTGTGCCTGACTTCAAGGACCTTCAAAGTGTTGAAGTCTTTCCGGGCTTTCTTTACCTAGGCTTGTTACTAAGCCTTGCGTCCAACCTGCACTCACCTGCATGACTTGAACAATCCCAATTCACATTGGGAAAATGAGAACAAAGGTTTAGCTACTTGGCCTCCTCGACGCACTCTATGCGGAGGAATTCAACTGCACTCTATGCAGGAATCTCCTGGCTCAAGAAGAGAAACAATTTGGACTCATTCCCTCAGGTTTCTAACCTGATATGCAATCACATAAGCAGCATATAGAAGATAAGCATAAAAAGAAGCAAGCATGCAACAGCATAATGCCAACAACACAAAGAGACTAAACACATCCATGGAATTGAATAAAAGCTTTCCTATTAATTCAATGTCTGTACATGGAGTTTCTTCACCAGCTCTCTGCTCTGTCTTCTTTTTTTCTTCTAATGCTAAATAATAATCTCCCATGTACAAGGAGGGTGCCTATATTCGTTTTCCCTCCTGGAAGATGAAACTGGCTAATCTACAGCTAACCCTATCTACCAGCATTTAAAGCTGTTAAATGCTTCCTTATCTACATTACATTACAAATGCGCTCAGCCTTGAATGTCTTTAGTGAAACGGCGGCGCAACAATACCAAGGTAAAATTTAAAATAAAAAAGGTTTGCTGGCTTGTCCAGCTGTACGTTCTCTTTCTCCTCGCGCTGGTTCATATGATGTATTGTGGATGTTGCGGATGCTCCTGCATCACAAGTAAAGAATCCTGACATGGAGAGAGAAATGCGTAATCTTCATGCCAGAATGGAGGACATGGAGACATCATAATGGCGCAAAGTTGATGTAGGGTATATCAGTGAATCCTAAAATGAAGATGATGTTGGACAGGGAAGAGAAGAAACCCCAGCGGAAGATGCGGCAACTGAACACTTACTTAAAGCTGTTGCAAGAATGGGTGCAAAGGTGAAAATGGATGTTCCAGTTTATGAGGGAAATCTGGATGTAGAGGAGCTTCTAGATTGGACTAGAGCTCTAGAAACGTACTTCGACTATGAAGATATTGAAGAGGACAAGAAGGTCAGGCATGTCGTCACGAGATTCAAAGGACATGCAGCCTTGTGGTGGGATGAACTACAAGCGGATAGGCGTTGCCAAGGAAAGCAGAAAATTAAGAGCTGGGACAGGATGATTGCAAAGATGAAGGCAAAATTCATCCCCAGGGACTATCAAATTTCTCTGTTTAGGAGGATGCAGAACCTGAGAAAGAAGCTGATGACAGTGAAGGAATATACTGAGGAATTTTACAGGTTGAATATCAGGGCAGGTCATCGTGAGAGTGATGATGAGAAAGTTTCCAGGTATATGAATGGCCTGAGATATGAGATTCAGGATGAGATGAGCATGTCAACCATCCAAACGGTGGAGGATGCTTACCAAATGGCTCTGAAAGATGAAGAGAATATGAGCTGTAAGCAGAGTTAAAGAGGCTGAGGTAGAAGTCAGCCCAGAGGCAAGGCAGTTTCCCAGGAAAGAACCCAGAAGCCCAAGGACGACTAGAAAAAACCTCAGACTTGGATAGAGAGAGGTGGAAGCTCACAGTGAGGGCGATATGCGGAGCAAAGAGAACAACATACTGAGCAGAGAGGAGGATATGCTGATAATCATAGTTTTCCTCGTACCAGAGGTAGAGGAAGAGGAAGAGGTGGAGTAATCACATGCTTCACATGTGGAAAGAATGGGCACAGGTCGTTCGAGTGTCCAGAGAAGAAGAAAGAACCTGGAGAGACTCACATCGCCGAGGCACAGAGGCGAGATGTTGAGGAAGAATACACTGAAGGCGGAAGATCGTTGATGATGCGGAAAGTCCTTTTGATGCCAGAGAAGGAGATGGAGAATTTAGCGCAGAGAAACAGTCTTTTTAGGACTGCTTGCAAGACCAAGGACAGGGTATGCAAAGTTATCGTGGACAGCGGTAGCACTAATAATCTCATTTCAACTGAGATGGTAGAGAAGCTGGAGTTGGAGACGACTGATCACTCGAGTCCATACAGAGTTTCATGGCTACAGAAGGGAAATCAGGTAAATGTCACTAAACAGTGTCTAGTTGAATTCAAAATAGGAGGGTATAATGATAAAATACTCTGTGATGTCATTCCTATGGATGTTTGTCATCTATTGCTGGGTAGACCATGGAAATATGATAGAAATGTGATTCATGATCGGAAGTTGAATACATATACCCTAAAGAAGAATGGGAGAACCCATATGTTGCATCCAATTGAGGATAAAGAGGTGAAGCCAGAAGCAAGCAAAACAGTACTTCTCATGAGTGGGAAGGAACTTCTTACGGAGGTGAAGAAGAAGGAGGAACCGCAATTCTTTGTGGTAAGAAAATTGAAGATTATCCTGACTAGCATAAGAGTAGACGATTTGCCAGAAGAAGTTCAAGGACTGCTGGAAGAGTTCGTTGATATTGTAGTGGACGAATTACCTCGTTCGTTGCCACCGATGAGAAGTGTGAGTCATCACATTGATCTCATACCAGGAGCTAGTTTACCAAACAAATCCACGTACAGATTGACGCCGCAGGAGAACGAAGAAGTCAAAAGACAAGTCCAGGATTTGTTGGATAAAGGCTTGGTCAGGGAAAGCTTGAGTCTGTGTGTTGTTCCGACAGTACTCAGTCCGAAGAAAGACGGAGGTTGGAGGATGTGCACTGATTCAAGAGCCATTAATAAGATAACCATCAGATACAGATTCCCATTGCCAAGAATGGATGATTTGATGAATTGCTTAAGTGGAGCAAATTTTTTTTCAAAGATTGATTTGAAGAGTGGATATCACCAGATCCGCATGAGAGAAGGTGATGAATGGAAAACAACATTCAAGACAAATGAAGGTTTGTATGAATTGATTGTTATGTCATTTGGCTTAACAAATGCACCAAGTACCTTCATGAGGTTGATGAATGAAGCCCTGAAGGATTTCATCAGAAAATTTTTCATCGTGTATCTGGATGATATACTGATTTTCAGTAAAATGAAGGCTGAACATTTAAAGCATTTAGCCATTGTGATGAAGAGGTTACAGCAAGAGAAATTGTTGATAAACATGAAGAAATCCTCATTTATGAAGACATAACTCATTTATTTGGGGTTTGTTATTTTGGAAAATGAGTTGAGGATGGATCCAGATAAGGTGGAAGTGATTAAGAATTGGCCATCACTGAGAAATATTTTTGAGGTAAGGAGTTTTCATGGATTGGCTAGTTTCTACCAAAAATTCATTAGAAATTTCAGTGGAATTAGTGCAGAAATGATGGACACAGTCAAGAAAAGACATAAATATTTTCACTGGACTGAAGAGGCGGAGAAGAGTTTCAATTTATTGAAACGGAAGATCACGAAACAACCAGTTTTGGTGTTGCCGAATTTCCAAAAGACATTTCAAGTGAAATGTGATGCAAGCGGGTTTGCCATAGGATCGGTCTTAAGTCAGGAGGACAGACTGATTGCATATTTCAGAAAAAAGCTAAATGAGGCAAAAGAAAAGTACTCCACATATGATAAAGAATTATATGCCATCATACAGGCATTGAAAAAATGGAGGCACTATTTGATTCCAAAGGAATTTGTTTTGTATAGTGATAACCATGCATTACAATTTGTGACTCAATAGGAAAAGTTGAATCAGAGGCATGTTAAATGGGTTGAATACATGCAAAATTTCACTTTTGTGATAAAACACATTTCTGGTACTGCTAACAAGGTTGGTGATGCTTTGAGCAGGAAGTGTTTGTTGTTGCAGGAATTCAAAGCCAGGACGTTAGGCTTTGATGATCTCAGGGATATGTATGCAGATGACCAAGACTTTAAGGAAGCGTATGAAGCAGCTGAGAATCTAGTTCTCAGAGATAACAACAAATGGGCCAAGTACATGATTCAGGAAGGATTGTTGTTTAGGGGCAATCAACTGTGCATTCCGAATTTCTCCATGAGGGAGAATCTACTGAAGGAGAAACACAGCAGAGGATTGGCCGGACATTTCGGTCATGATAAAACATTTGCAAAGCTGAGCGAATCATTCTTTTGGCCAGGAATGTAGTCAGAGGTCAAGAGGTTTGTGGACAGATGCAGAATTTGCCAGCATTCAAAGGGAAGAAAGAAAAATGCAGGTTTTTATCAACCATTGCCCACACCAGAAAGGTTGTGGGATGCGATAAGCATGGATTTTGTATTGGGATTGCCAAGGACACAAAGAGGTATTGATTCAATCTTTGTGGTAGTAGATAGATTTTCCAAGATGGCACACTTCATCCCATGTCATAAAACCAGTGATGCGACTCACATCACAATTTTTTTTTTCAAAGAGGTCATTCGACTTCACGGCTTACCAAGAAGTATAGTTTCAGACAGAGATAAAAAGTTTTTAGGACACTTTTGGAGGAAATTATGGAAAAAGCTGGGGACTAACTTGATGTTTAGTTCTTCTTATCATCCTCAGATAGACGGACAAACATAAGTGGTGAACAGAAGTCTGGGAGACTTGTTGAGAAGATTGGTGACGGAGCACCACAGCAGTTGGGACAATGTATTGCCGCAGGTAGAGTTTGCTTATAATGACTCAGTGAAAAGGAGCACAGGCCAGAGTCCATTTTAGATTGTATATGGCATGCAGCCGAGAGGAGTTTCTGAATTAAGTGATTCAGAACAAACTGCGACTAGGAGCACAAGTGCCGAAGAGTTCACAAAGGCGATGAAAGAACTTCACAGCCAGGTGAAGGAGTGGTTGCTGAAATCAAACCAAGAATATAAGCGCAGAGTCGATCAGCATAGGAGACAACTTCAGTTTGAGGTTGGTGATCTGGTTCTGGCACATTTGAGGAAAGAAAGGTTCCCGAGAGGAACATACAACAAGTTAAAGATGAAGAAAATCGGACCATGCAAGGTCTTGAAGAAAATGGGAGAAAATGCTTATGAGATTGAGTTACCCAATGGGATCAGAATTTCTTCGATATTCAACATCGTGGATTTATACCCATACAAAGATAAGGAAGTAGGAACAAGTTATGAACAACCAGAGGTTCAGTGGAAAAAGCAGATGCCAGTTGCAGAGAAGCCACAGATGGAGCAGATACTGGATAAACGAGTGGGTAAGAAAACCAAAAGGAAAGAATATTTTGAATATCTGGACAAGTGGAAGGGCCATCCAGTTGAAGATGCCAGCTGGGAGACTGAAGCCGAGATTCAAAAGCTTGGATACACTGTGCAGGAGCTCATGGACAGGAGCCCATGCAAATTTTCAAGTGAGGGAGTATGATGCAGGACCATCTCCCGAGACAAGCGAGCCAGCGCGGAATGCGAGTAGACAGCTGGAAGGCGTCCAACACAATTTTTTGAATTTTCCCTTGAAGTTGATGTGCCATATATAAATGAGATCATGTAATGAAGGTGCCTTGGTATAATGTAATCATACCTCGAGCCATACGCTCTCGTCTGAAGTAGATGGAGGCATTTACAGTAGTTAATGCAGGTAGATAGGATTTTAATACTAGATTAGACAGTTTTAGAAGAAAAGAGGGAAAACGGATATAGACACCCTCATTGTGCATTGTAAAATAATCCAGAGCATAGTAGAGAAGCAGAGAACTATAGAAGAACACCCATGTACAGATCTTGAAAAAAATAGAATAAATTGATTTAGACTCATGGATTTTGTGTTATTCTCTGTGTATGTGTGTTGAATGCTATGCTTATGATCATTTACTTCCTGTTATGCATTTGTTGTTATACTATGTATAGGATTTCATGTGTTGATATTGAAGTCTGAGAGGAAGTGAAATGAGTTTCAATTGTTTCTCTATCTGAGCAAGGATTCCTGCAAGGAGTGCAGTTGAAGTCATCTGCAAAGAGTGCGTTGACAGAAGGCTCAGATAATTTAACTCTTGTTCTCATTCACTCAGAAGTGAAATTGGGTTATAGGAGCCGTGCAAGGAGTGCGCAGGCTAAGGAGAGTCTCATTCATGAAACTGAGTGAAGTATTTAAGGACTGCTGCTACAGGTGTTCGCAGAGTCAAAAGAGCTCAACACTTAGAAGTGTTCGAGGATTTGCCGCAAGGAGTGCATGCAAGAGTCTTTGTGGAGACTCAAAAGTGTGAAAGCTCAGGAGAGAACTTTTAAGCTTGTTAAGGAGAAGCACTAGAATTTCATGCCGTGGAGTGTTTAAAACAAGCGTTGCACAGTTGGATCGTAGGTGGACAAATTTCACGGAGGAATACTTGGTCATTCTCAAGGAATTGGTAAAGGGAGGAAATAAACGGTCGGGATCTTGTGGAGAGGGCTTGTGAAATCCCGTCAGTCGTTGGACCTACCAAAGAAGCAGAGAGGTTTTGATCACTTTGGAAGTTTAATCTCCAAGAGTCGTGAGCCATTGGATCGTGAATCAGATAACCGTCAGTCATTGGATCTGACAGAAGTTGCATGAGGAATACCATCGGGATTCGAAGGATCGGAAATCCCATGGTCAAATGTTCTTTGACATTTGAAATCCTGAAACCCTGGGAAGATCGGGATCGTCCATTTGTGGGATGCGTGGCAGAGATCGAAGGCATCGGTATATCCAGCATCGGGAAATCGGAGTTCCTGAGGACAGGAAAGTTGGAACATTATAAGTCCCGAAATCCCGGAGAAATCAGGACTGGTCATCAGAGAGGACGCGTGGAAGAAATCAGTGTCATCGAGGAAGTCCCAACAAGGAGTCATCCATCGGTGGTCGGAGCCATCAGGATATCGGGGATCCTAGTGACAAAGTGTTTATGCACTTTGGTTTCGCGAACCCTGAAATCCCGACGAGGAGGAAGGCACTGTAGTGGAAGCCAGTTGTCATCCTAACGGAGAATCGATGTTCGAGACATCAGGGATCCCATGGGTAAGTGTTTTGCAGCATTGGAAATCTCGTAGCCCCGACAGGGAAAAGACCGTGGTCATGATTTAACAATCATATGGACAAGGCCTATAGCTAGGAGGGCTAGTGTGAAATAGGCATGTCGGGAATCGCGAAATCGCGGGTCTTGAGGGCACGGGTATTTCGACATTGGAATACTCAAAACCTCGATGGGAGTTATAGCTGCGATCTTATAGAGAGTGATCGCGTGGACCGAAGGCTTAGCCAGGTGGGGCTAAATAAATAAAGGAACATATCGGGAATCAGAGACCCAAAGTGCTTGGATATTTTAAGTGTTAATTTCCCGATAGTGGGAACCCCGATAACAAAGGAAAAGGCCAGCGCTGATCTTTCGATCGTTAAGGGAGGTATTTTAGGAGAGTTGTTGTGGGTGGAATATTTCCCGATAGGGGAATAAGGAACCTTTGAGTTTCTTCGGGCCGAGAAAGGAGAAAGGTCCTGTGAGTGGACGTGCCCTGGGTGGTGCGCCTGCATCACTATGATACCATTTTGTAAATTTATATGCATGCATATCTAACACAATTAACAATTACAACATTTTGTTCATGCTACTTATTCATGCAGAAATAACATTCAAACATTCAAACACTATATGCATACAGACGACATATTCTAACCATACACAGATTAATGCAGAATTAATAGTAAGCCTACACATACAACATATATGATATATCTAAGCATTGCTCATCAAGTTATAAAACGTGTACAATTAAACCACATACGATCAACAAAGATTTGGTACTTATATTTCAATATATGACCACCAATTGCATTCAGACCTTCCACGAAAATCCCAGCCTTAGACCACACTGCTCATCACGCTCAACAGTGGGTCACCCCCAAGTTGGGACTAAACTCCACCCAGGGAAAAGGAATCCTAGATCTAGGTGGAGGTCATGGGAACTGCACTGTGAAACTGGAAGGATTCTCTCCAAGGAGCCTACTTACGCTCATTTCTCACGGACACTCATTCCCCACATGCTTGTCCCACCCTGGGCATATGCACCTTCACTGTTCCAAAGTCCATCGACTACTCTACTTCCCTTCTAGGGCTTCAACAATAGGATGAATCAATAATTCTCATAGCTCCGTAGCTGGTACTAGACTCCCTCCAAGAGAAATAACTTCCCAACAAAATCTCTCACTTGGAGAGAGTTTCTCACAAGCCTAAAAACCTGATTCTTCAACCACAAGCCCAACAACCTGCCTCTTCAATACACAACCACCAAAATTGGGTAAGGCAAGGGGATGACTCAACAATTTCTAGAGGTTCGCAAAGGCAGAAATGACTCTGGTTGCGTACTTGTTCACTGTGTGTGTGAACTGTTAAAGGGATGGCCAACATGCTGAGGATGAACTTGTGGCAAACTAAATGGCTAGACTAGTCAGAATATTGAGAGCGAGCCAGGAAAATGGTGAGAATCATCAGCTTGCAGAATCATGAGAGAGCTGCAATTGTGGGAGTGAATTCCTCCCGAAAGGTGGCCAGAATGGTTCCTCCCCAAACAAAGGTGGAACTTCCCACATAAATATTCATGTGTCCTAGGTGACACTTGGCTCTTCAAGAGCATGCTCCTCTCCACTTGGAGTTTGTTCCTCTCCTCAAAGGAACTTAGGATAACTGGGTTTAATTTCCCCCAACTTTAGTACTTTTCAGGAATACATTATAATATTCCCCTGGGTTAAGCCCTCAAGATTATCCCCTCTTTCCTAGCCTCTCCACCCCATTCCTTTCCCTACCCAGTGGATCTTATTCCCCCATAACTCTTTCTTTGTGGTCGGTCTACATGCAACAATGCATTTTATTAATAATCTGCATAATTACATATACAAAAATCAGGCCCATTGACATTAGCATTTAGGCTCTTCGACCTAATAAACACATAAGCCTACCAACTTATAATTACTTGGCTCACCAGCCTACAAAAATCATTACATTTCACAGGGGCTCATACTTGGGGTATTACAATCCCCTCCCCTTATTTTTGCACTGTCCTCAGTGCAAATCATTTACATAATATCAACAAGATTTTCAAAATCTTAAAAAATATACTGGTACTCTGCTTACATAGCATCTTCATGATCCCATGTTGCATCCTCGAGACCGTACTAGGTCCACTGAATGTTTACAAGCCCTATGGCTCGATTCCAAAGCTACTTTCTTTTTCGATCTAGTATACGCACTGGATGCACCTGAAAATCACTTTCTTGTTCCACATGTATCACATTCCAATCAATAACATGATTAACATCGGGTACATACTTCTTAAGAAATGACACATGAAATACATCATGTATAGACATGCATGCAGGCAATGCAAGCCTATATGCTACTTGACCAATCCTCTTTAGGATTTCAAATGACCCACAATATCGAGCTTCCAACTTTGAACAATTTCCCAACTTTAGGGAGCTTTTGTTGGCCTTCACTCTCAGGAATACATGATCCCCTACTTTAAATTACACGTGAGTTCTACTCTTATCAGCATAACTTTTCTGCCTGTCTTGGGAAACCTTCAAATTCTGCTTAATCTTCAGCATTTGTTCTTCCATTTCCTTGATCAACTCTGGTCCAACCACTTCCCTATCAATTGGGTTGTCCCAACTTACTGTGGTGTTGTACTTTCTTCCATAAAGTGCTTCAAACGAGCTCATCTTTAGTGATTCTTGATACCCATTGTTGTAGGCAAATTCTACCAACTGTAGATAATCTTCCCATTTAGATGGTTTGTCCATCACATATATTCTTAACATATCTTCTATCACTTGGTTCACCCTCTTTGTCTACCCATCAGACTCAAGATGATAAGCAGTGTTGAAGTTCAGATTTGTTTTGAACCCTTTGAATAACCCCTTCCAGAACTTTGATGTAAACTTTGGCTCTCTGTCAGAAACAATTTTCTTGGGTACTCCATGCAAGCATGCTACTTGCCTCATATAAATATCAACAACATTAGTTTCCTTATGAGTAGTCTTCATAGGAATGAAATGGGAAGCTTTAGTAAGCTTGTCCACCACCACCATGATTGCATCATGTTGCTTGTTCGTTATGGGAAACCCTATGATGAAATCCATTGTTACCAATTCCCATTTCCACTCAAGAATGGGTAATGGCTGTAGTAAACTAGCTGGGTGTCTATGCTCATCCTTGACCCTTTGACATTCCAAGAATTTAGCAATAAAATCAATGATCTCCCTCTTCATGCCTGGCCAATAATATTGGCTTTTGACTACTGAGATTACTTTCTGATATCCTAGGTGTCATGCATAAGGCACATTATTCATTTCTTTTAAAATCACACTCCTCAATTCAGAAGAGTTGGGTACATAGACTATGTTTTTGTACAGAAGGATTCCATCAAATCCCAATTCATAATCCTCAACCCTCTGCTTCATTTTACCTGCTGCAATTTTGTTACCAATTCCATGTACTGCAAATCTGCTTTTGCAGCTTCAGAAATTATGCCTTTGATATCCATCTGATACATGCTAATGGATGTAGCATTCAGTTCATGCACTCTCTTTCTGAGTGCGTCAGCCACTTTGTTCTCCTTTCCTTTGATGTGCTTGATATCAAAGTCATACTCACAGAGGAATTCCAACCATCTACTCTGCCTAGCATTCAAAGTAGGCTGATCAAACAAATATTTCAGATCATTATGGGATGTCCTTAGCTCAAACCTCTTTCCCATGAGGTAGTGCCTCCACTTCTTCAAAGCGTGCACTATGGATGCCAATTCCAAATCATGAGTGGCATAGAGCCTCTCATGCTCTTTCAATTTTATGGACTCGAAACATATTACAAACCCATTCTGGATAAGGACTCTACCAATTCCTTCTTTGCATGCATCTATGCAAACCACAAAATCTTCATTCGGATCTACAATCTTCAGAATTGGAGCACTAGTTAACAATTGCTTCAATTGTTGGAAACTCTTTTCACATTCTTCTGTCCATTGAAACTTCTTCCCCTTCCTTTGCAAGGAAGTGATGGGGTGAGATATTCTCGAAAACCCTACAATGAACCTTTTGTAGTAGCCAACTAGACCCATGAAGGATCTGACTTCTGTCACATTCTTAGTTTTTTTCCACCCTTTAATGGCCTCAATCTTTTGAGGGTCCACTTCTATCCCTTCTTCATATATGATATGCCCCAAATAGTGAACTTTGTTTTGATAAAATGAGCACTTGCTCAATCTGGCATAGAAATTATGTTCTCTTAGAACTTGCAACACCATCCTCAAGTAATTCTCATGCTCTTCTTCCGACTTGGAATATACAAGAATGTTATCCATAAAACAATGACAAACTTGTCTAAATATTCCCGGAAAACAACATTCATTAAGCACATGAAAATAGATGGTGCATTTGACAACCCAAATGGCACCACTGTGAACTCATAATGACCATGCCTTGTCCTGAAGGAGGTCTTTCTGATATCTTCCTCTTTGATCCTTACCTGATGGTATCCTGACTTGAGATCTATCTTGGAAAATATCTTCGCATCCTTCAATTGATCAAAGAGATCATCAATCATTGGCAGAGGATACTTGTTCTTTATAGTTACTTTGTTCAATTGTCTGAAGTCGATGCACAATCTCAATGTCCCATCTTTCTTATTCATGGACAAGACTGGGGCACCCCAAGGTGACACACTTGGTTATATATATCTCTTCTTCAAAATTTCTTCCAACTGCATTTGCAATTCCTTTAGCTCTGGTGTACTCATTCTGTAATGAGTCTTTGATATTGGAGCTGTACCAACCAAGATTTACCATGCTTGATTCTTGGAAAAGTAAATATTTTCACTACCTTAGGGTCTATATAGCTACGAATAGCCCCCAAATCAATTAAAATAGTAAAGGCATGGTTAGTTGTCATACCTTCAACTTTAATTATGTGTGATTGAAACTCATCTTGCTTGTTGTCCAGGGCTGCATAGATCATTGGTAATCTTCTACCCATGTCCTCCATTGTTTCTTCTTGCTATACATTGTGGACAACTCTTACCTTGTGCTATGGGTGGGAATCCCTCCTACGGACTTAGCATTTAAGGGCTCCAATCATGCATGCAGAAAATGACCATTTCAAAGGCCTCTACTCTTTCTTATTCTCCCAATGCAAAACCCCACATTCATGCAATACAAAGGTGTAAATGAGATTCGGTAACTCTACCTTAAGTCCTTTGTTTGATGTCGATCCCTTTGCTTTCACTCGCTCTTTGATTGCAAGCCTCCTCCCAAAGCTGACTTGCATTCACACATGAACAAACAAAAAGCTGGGAACATGCATTTCATATACTAATTGTTGGGTTAGTTGTGACAATATCATAAAATAAACATTCAACTTGAACACATGATATGGCGGGCAGGAAAAGTATTCCTTTTTGTATTAATCTTCACAAGAGTAACTTTACAATATGTGGCCGACACTACTCCTCGAACCTGGTCCTGGGCTCCTCTTCACAATGCACCAACTACTCAACCTCACAATACAATTGCAAGAAATTGGAGCAAAGGGGGGATAAATTTGGGCAGAGTTTCTACACTCCTTTTCCTCCTTTCAAATGGGACCCCTACCCCTTCTTTTATAGGCTATAAGGAGCTAGGTATTTGGTCAAGTGACTGGCCATGCACGGTCGAAAGGTTTAGTTAACTTACCCAAAACTGCGTGTTTCATTGACAAATTTCCATTTTTTGTTCTTTTGTAGGTACACACGGGCTATAGTGGGTCAGCTAGAGTGTACACATGGGCTGTAGTGGGTCATAAAGAGTGTACACGTGGGTTGTAGTGGAGGAGGGTGCGTGTACCTTTAAAAAGGGTGTTTTTAAGAAGAGTTGTTTAGTACTAGCTTGGCAAAGAAGGAATATGAGATGGCCTGATGCCAGGTAAGCATGTATGGTGCAAATTAGGGTTATAATAGATACCCCTTAATGTGTGAGGTCAGAAGAGCATCTGATGGCCGAAATACATTATCAATCTTTATCAATGTACCAAACCAGTGAGCCCAGGGACCAGAATTCGGGAGGTACCATCTACAAAATAACAATTGTCTCACCGAGGTGGGCATACCCATGCTCGGGATGAAATAAAATCATGGCTACCAATCAAATACATTGTATATCCATGTCATATAACTATATAAAGTGTAGCCATGAGCAATACACAATGGATCTACATCTCAAAAGAAAAAATATATGCATGTATAGCATCCATCTTCTAGAAGCTGATAAGGCCTGATGGTTGGAGATGATATCTTTAGAGCTCGAGAAAAAACTTCAAAATATTCAAAACTCAGGTAGGAGTGTAATATGAGTGTACAACTTCACTACCCAGAGGTCTTCGATGGCTCGTCGATCATGGACTAGCGAATCTTGATGATCAGACTGAAGGCTTCATTGATTTCAAAAAAAAACTTGATTGGACTTTCAGAATGGCTGGGCATGAGGGAAAGAGACAAAATGCAGAGGGGAAGACTCATGGCTTGGTAAAAGATTCCCTTGGACCATAGCACGACAAGTGATGAGACTCAGTCAGCATGATATTTTGACATAATTTCATGATACAGGAGGCACTGCAAACTCTCCATATGTTTGGAAGAATAACCAAACGGAGGAGGACACAACTCTATGTAGCGATAAAAACTTCCTAAGGTCATATTAAATCCAAGGGCTTGACGAACAAACAGAAGGATGTGCTTTGTCCAAGGGTGATTCATTGTGCTGCCAATAAAAATAAAATACTTTTCCCTTCCTCTTTTTGGGGTATATTTGATTTTTTTTGTCTTTTTCAATAATTTTGGAAAGCTTGAAAAAGAATAAAATAATGCTACGTTACAAAGGAGGAATGAGTGTTGCAAACATACAAGTTTGAGGTGCAAGGACAAGACTGATGTTCAAAGAAAGGACACTCAGGAAAAATCCCTCCTAGGACCAAAGGTGTCAAGATGCAGAGGCAAAGTGCTACAGGGCTTGCGTATAAGGCATTCTCCAGATGGTTCAGTTGAGAGCAACATGGAGCCGGCATTAGACCAAAGACGTAGGTATGCAAACACGGTTAACAAAACACACAATGGTAACATCCTTCGATGTAAGTTTAATGAACCCAGAGAAGGTAAGCTCAATGGTTTTTCATATTTAGAGAGTCTGAAAAACGTAAAAGGAGACTCCAATGGGGTACCTTTTTCGAAGGTAGTCTAGTCAGTTTGAAAAAGGGGTAAACTAGCACTGACAAGACATCTATTCAAAACCATTTTAACAAGTGTGATAAAGACAAGATCACTCAGCCATTTTTTCATTTTTAAGGAGTTTGAAAAAATCTTAACTATGGACTCTGTCAGGAATGTTCTTCTGGACCATTTTAACGAGTGTGAAAGAATAAGGTCACTCAACGATCTTTTCAATTTTAGGGAGTTTGAAAAGAGCTTAACTATGGACTCCATGGGGGTTCCTTTTTCATAAATTTAGTCCCTCAAGCTTGAAAAAGGGTTAAAATTATACCTGAGAGTACTCTTCTAGAGAACTGGAGTTCCTAGAGTATACCTTTGTTCGTACAGTTGACCATCCAGACTGAAAAAGGGGTAAACTACCATCGGACAGATGTGCCTTCAAATTCATTTTAATGAGTGTGAAAGACAACAAGATCGCTTGACAATCTTTTCACATTTAGAGGGTCTGAAAATATCTTAAAAGAAGACCCGTAGGGGGCTATGACTCATATATGAAACTGGTTCAGGTAGAGCCTACTGATAGGCTCATACCAAGAGTCTCTTCGATAGTCAACTTGAGAAGTCTCCCATAAGGGAATAAAACACAAACCACGGTGTAAGTCCTCCCACAGTATAGAATCTGTAGTCATGGCTTCAAGGATAGCCTCATCTGAAGGAAATTCAAAATCCGAGAAATCATGCAAGTGAGGGTCGACAATCCCAAAGGATGAAGTAAACTAACCATATTCCATATGACGATGGAGGTTTTGGCCAGGACTGGCAGAGTCTATCAGTGAAGAATCACAAGTACGAGAGCTTGAGGATCTACAAACAATGATATTAGATTCAAAAGGAGACTCAAAATCACTTGTACCAAGAGGGGGAAGCAAAGGCTCCCAAGCCCCTATTGGATAAACCAATGAATCAATTGTTGAGACCAAGTCTCAGGAAGGAAAACATGATTGCATAGGTTCCTACTCAGAAGCAATTGAACATCGAGGATAAGATGCCACATAATTAACCCATGGCAGGGTCGAGTCTACACGAACACTAAGAACATGTAAAGGGGTAGTCTGAAATAATGCCGAATTAGGATGGTGATTATCAGGTGCCAGCTGGTCAATAGTGACAATGCTTCCATTGTGAGGGAAATTCATCACCCGGAAGAACGTAGACACCACAACATTCATAGCATATACAAAATCATGCCCGAGAAGCATATTGAAATCTAACGGGCTTTGCACCACTATAACATCAACAAGGATAGTTTTCCCACCTAACAAGATAGGAAACTAATGAAGAACCCCTAAACAATCACTAGGACATCTGTCAAAAGCCAAAAACTCATGCGAAGTAGACTCAAGCTTGGGAGATCCCAAGACTTTCCAAACCGAGGAGGATAAAATACTTGCAGAGGCTCCTTCATCCACTATACATCGATAAATGTTTGTTGAATTAACTTCAACCCTTATTTGAAAAGGTGCATAAGAAGGAATATGAGGCTCAACAAGATCAGTCCAAGCAAATGAAACCATCATAGGGCTTAGAGGGGGTGTACTCAGAATGAGTGGAATTCCCCCTTGTTCTAAAATTACTGAACTTGAAATGTTAAAAACATAGTCGGTAGACACTTCACTCCCTAAGAGAGGAGTGGTTTCAGTCGAAGACTGCATCAGTGTGACCACTTTCTCAACCAATGGCTGAAAAGATTGTGGGACTACATGGTCTAAAGGCACCTCACCCCCCAAAAGAGGAGTGGGATTAGCCAATGAATGCATTGGCATGACCAATTTCGCAACCAATGGATGAATAGGCTATGAGACTACATGGTCTAAAGGCACCTCACCCCCCAAGAGAGGAGTGGGATCAGCTGATGACTGCATTGACATGACCACTTTCTCAGCCAATGGTTGAATAGGCTGAGAGACTACATGGTCTAAAGGCACCTCACCCCCCAAAAGAGGAGTGGGATCAGCTAATGATTGCATAAACATGATCACTTTCTCAACCAATGGCTGCATAGACTGTGAGGAAACCGCAGAAGACCTAGAATCAGAAGATCTTGCAGATAGGGACCACAATCTTTGTACCTCTAGAAGGCCAGGGAACAAATGAGTAAGGTGATCTCCCTTGAAAATCTTACAAGGGAACTTAGGTTTACATCCTATCCATCTAGGTTTCTCAACAAAATCAATGCCCCCAGCATGACTGGAAGTGGCTGGTTTCACATCTCCAACCTGACTTGTAGAGGTTGGTGATGGGTCGATAACATGACTCGCAGAGGCTACAGACCTATTGCCAGTATGACTAGCAGTGACTGGAATTTTTCCCCCAGCATGACTTGCAGAGGGTGGGTGCTGCCCCCAGCATGACTTGTAGAGGCTGGGTGTTGGTCTTCAACATGAATTGTAGAGGTTGTTTACCTATCTCCAACATGACTCGCGAAGGTTGGTGATTTCTTCTTCCTATTCTTCCTCTTTCTATTTCGTTTAGACTTTCGGTTACTAGTAACT
>JASDQU010102348.1:46300-58444 GCA_032191745.1 Picea mariana
TGTTAAGAATATTTTAATAATATGTATTAATTTCATTCTTCTCATAAAATATGGATCAATGGTATGAGAGTAGGCTTCTCTTGATCATTTTTTCAGTGCATGTCCTTGACGAGGTCCGAGTATAGCAAGTTGGGTCTCGATCTTGTCTCTCTTAAATACAATCGCTCTCACATGCTCAAGACACCCTCCATGGAGGAAGAAAAGAAAACAAATGGATCAAACGATTCTATCAATTTGTTTCTTGAGAAATATCTCACGTGACAAAGGGACGAAATGATGGATAATTTTTCCCACATCCTTCAACACCTGTCAATAGCAATAGGTGCATCTTCATCAAACAACCACTTTGGAAGAACCTCTCCTTTCAAGGTACATGTTAATTTTGATATTCCTATATTTGAAGGTCAGATAGATGTGGATGCCTTAGACAAATGGTTAACTTTGTTAGAAGGTTATTTCTCTATTCATAATTTTTCCAACAGGGAAAATATCACCTTCACACTCCTTAAATATATCCCCCATGTCAAACATTGGTGGGAAACTTATTGGCAGAAACGTTCCACAGAGGAGTCTAGAATATATGGGGTCAAGCCCAGTTGGTATTTTTTTTGTGGATGCATTGAAGGAATAGTATTACCTTGTTCGAAACTATGAGGACCAATACATGAGATGGACCACACTGTGACAAGAGAGGGGCCAAGCAGTTCCAGAGTTCACCAATACCTTCTATACCTTGCACACCAATCTAGGTATAAAATACTTCGAACAACATTTGGTTCTGAAATACTGTGGGGTTGTACACAGATACATCCAAACTGAAATAGATTTTCTAGACATCTCATCACTCGATGTTTCGTATGGATATGTTGTTAAAATCAAGAAATTTAAGCACCAGAACAAACGGGAGTTTGGGTATGAAAATATGAAACAACCAAAGTATGATAAAGACAACCCTGACAAATAGTCTCTTGAAAACTAGTCCAATCCATAAGAAAAGAATGGTCATCGGAAGACAAAGAAGGACACCGAAAAATGGTGTGATTTCCACAAAATACCCTGGCACAACACCAAGGAATGTCTCTCAAAATAGTCATTGGTGGTCGAGATCAAAGACAAGGAGTCGATCCCTGATTCATAATCTGATTATGAAAATACTGGTAAAAGATAGATCATCAACACAGACCCCACTGTTATTGTCACGACCGCATCAATTCAACGAGAAGAACCAACAGATCGTAAAGAGGGAGAGTGCGATTTTCAATCACATATGTGAGCAAAGGGGACCCCGCTGCATTTTATTGTTGATAGAAGAAGACTAAATAACCTCATGTCAACAGAGTTTGTCAAACAGTTGGGATTGTCGACAACACAACACTCGCAACCATACAACATCGGGAGGCTTCGCCAGGGATGAGATCTTCATGTCATCCAACTGTGTCGATTGTCATACAACATCCAACCCTTCAAGGATGAGGTATTATGTGATGTTTCCCCACTGGATGTTTGTGATGTTCTCTTGGGCCAACCATATATGTGGAAGATTCATGTTGTTTATGAGTCTCGACCCTGCAGTATTATTGTTTCTCTAGGGGGTCATGTCTACATAATACTAGAGGTAGTTCTAACTACTGTTCCACCTAAAATATGTCACAAGGTAGTATATCATACTACAAAATTCAACTTCTTCACAATAATTTCAAAATGTGAACATAAGGATACTGCAACCACTACATCCTCGACCCAAACACCTTCTATCCAACAGAAGAAGGTCGACAAGATTGCAGCAAAGTGTAAATATTTCTTCTACGCACATGCATATCATGTAGCCAGACTAGTTAAAAATGTCCAACCCTTCCAATCACATGTTCGTGACAATCTTCAACAAGCTAAGAAATGCAACTTCTCCAACAAGGCAAGCAACTCATCAAGATGCAGATTCAACAAATGATTTTCTGTCTCCCCCAGGCACACAATGCAATGAATACCATTGCTTCCTAAGGATGGAGGATTCATCCAAGTGTATATTGGTGGCTGTTAACCTTTTCCAACTGTCTCAAAATAGTTTTGTAGCAATTTTGGTAATTTACTATTTTTAATAGTTTTTAACTTCCAGGGCCATTTTGAGGGCCTAAATGAAGGTTTTTTGGGATTAAGATTCTAAATGATTTCCAAAGGCTCTTATTGAGCCCCCTTAAATTAATATCCTCAATGATACCCTTCCAATGAGCTATTGTATTCCCCAAATGGATATCGTATGCCAAAGTTACGCCCTTGGGATGTTGATACACCAAACTACCCAAAATGGGGTCCACAAAACTGTTGGATTTTCATCTTCCGGGGTTAGGGTTTTTTTTTATTTTTTATGATAAAAGGTTCTTTGGAACCTCATTGTAAAATAATCTTCTTTTGAATGAGCGCATCCATCACATCTCTTCTCAGAGAGAATCTGCCACCATTCCAACAAGCTTGTTTTCCGCTGCATTTTACAGTTTCAACTTATTTCCTTATTGAATAGAAAACTTGTTTTGTTGTATCTATGTTATTCTATGGTAAGCATCTTTTCATAATATGTATTCATTTCGTTCTGCTCATAAAATCTGGATCAATGATGGAGGATCATCACATCCAGGGAAGAAGAAGGACTTGAGTAAAATCAAGTGCTTGTCATGTCATAAGAATAGACATTATGTATCTCAGTTTCTAGAGAAGAATAAGGGAAAAGTAAATATGCAGGCAATAAAATCAACATAGATATAATTAGATGATTTTACAACAATGTTTGATAAGGATTTATCACTAGTTTCTTTCCTTTCTACTAGTACACCTACCATGAGTGCATGGTTTTTTTTATAGTGATGCATCTAGTCATATGACATAAGCACATGATATATTTATTAGTATTAATGGAGAGGTAATTATTTGTTAATGTGCATATTGGTGACGATGCCAAGTATGCAGTGAAGAGAGAGGGAAAATTTGTGTTTGAGTCAACAAGTTCATTGGATTCCTAGGATGTGCTTTGCATACCATGACTGGAGAATGTTTTTCTCTCAGTATGAGCTATGGAGGACATGGTTTTTTCAATTATGTTTCATATAGGGAAAATACTAATATGTCTCTAAAAATCTATCCCATACACAACAAGGTTAATTAGGGTCAGAAAGGTAACTTTATACAGGTTGTAGGGAAATCCTTTTTAGGATTTAGTACATGATAGTGATAGCCTATGTGAGCTATGACGTAGGAGGATGGGACACCTGCAATACAAAGCACTGTCGATTCTGAAGAAAATTGTTACAAGTCTTCCGAATTTTGGTATGGAGTTGTAGGGAGTGTGCAAAGGGTTTTCATTTGGTAATAATTCCAAGGATTCTTTTCCAAGAAGTGAGAATAGCTCCAAGGGGATCCTGGATATTATCCATTTTGATGTGAGTGGGATGATGTTAGTAGATTTAATGCATGGATCATTATACTATGTGAAATTCATTGATGAATTTTCCAGGAATACCTATATCTTCTTTATGAAGACCAAGGATGCGGTCTTCAGTTAATTTCAGGAGTTTAGAGCTCATGTGGAGAAACAGACAGGGAAACGATCAATGTATTCAAGTCAAATAATGGGAGATATTACACCTCCAATGACTTCAAGGTTTTCAAAAAGAAGTAAAGGATCAAGAGGGAGATGATAGTCTCATAAAAATTTCAAAAAATGGGGTTACAGAGAGAACAAATCATTCCATCACCAGTTCTTCTAGTGATATGATACATGACTAGGATTTTCCTCTGTTTCTTTGGGCATATGAATGTAACTCAACAATGTATATGAACAATGTATATGAACAATATGAGTCTTCATAGAATATTGGGGGACAAGAATCTGGAGGAGGAATTGTCAAGGGTGAAGCCTGAGATAGGACATTTGAGGACATTTGGTTGTCGAGTCTACATCCATCTACCTACGAAAAAGAGGAAAAATCTAAATCATTTAGGACAAAAGGGTATATTGTTTGGGTACAAAAAGACCTAAAATGATTAAAACATATTCATTGTGGCACAAAGGAAGACAATTGTGTGAAGATATGTTATTTTTTAGGAGAACTTGGCATCTAGGAGATCCAAAGAGTCATCAACAATGACATAGGATGAAGAGAAGTAGGCTTCAAAGGATGATGAATAGTTGACAATGAGTCAAACTTTAGGTCAATAGGAGGAGTTATCCCCTTCTTATTTTTTCAGGATACCTAGGTGGCTATTACATACAATGAGTGATGTTGGTGACACTCTTAGGAGTGCATTCAGAGAGTGTGGGCCTCCAAGGAAGTTTATGAACTATATGGAGCTTATGAGTAGCATCTTTGATGTTTAGCCTTTCAGTTTTAAGGAAGTGTGAGAGAAAAAAGTATGATGGGATGCCATGGTAGAGGAGTACACCTATATGAGGAATGATGTTTGGTACATAGTGCCCAGACTAGAGGGGAAGTTATTTGTGGGTTTGAGGTGGTTCTAAAAGATCAAGCATGTTCCATATGGTAGCATCAAGGATTTTAGGTTGAGGTTTCTAGAAAGGGTGTTCTCCCAAAAAGAGGGAGTGGACTACAAGGATACATTTTATCCAGTCGCTAGTTATTGTTATATTCAAGATTTTATTACTATCGTTTTTATTAGGTGGAAGATTCATTAGATGGATGTGAAATAATGTTTACTTGATGGGATAATTAAGGAGGAAGTATGAATATATCAAACTCATGGATTAGAGGTACATGAGAGGGATTCTCATGTGTATAGACCTAAGAAATCCTTCTATGGACTAAAAAAGGAACCTAGGGAATGGTATTCCAATATTGACAAATACATGCAGAGTATGGGATTTACCAAGAGTGAGGTGAATCCTAACTTGTACTTCATATGTGTTATGTCTGATCCACTCATATTGGTTTTGTACATGGATGATTTGTTTCTCAAAAGTGCAGAGGAGATTATTGTAGGGTGAAAAATAGATTTAGCTAGAGAGTTTGAGATGAAGGACATTGGCTTGATGCATTATTTATTGGGGTTATAAATATGGTAGGTATCAATAGAGATATTCCTTGAACAAGGGAAGTATGTACTAGAGATATTGATGATATTCAGGATGGAGGACTATAGACTAATGGACACACCTGGGTAAAATATGAAGGTGGGTAACACTTCCGTGACAATCGGCTCTCAAATATTCCTAGCGGTAATTTTTCGGCTAAAAACATGTTGCTAGGAAGTTTTTCGGTCGAAAATTTGCACATCAAATTGAACAGCGCCCTCATGGTGCCCTCGAAATTTGTGTACAATGTTTTTCGGATGAATTATTTTCCTATGGTAAGAATATTTTGGCCGAAATACTTTTCGTCCGAACCATTTATTTTTAATGGATTCCGTTAAAAACTAGGTTTCGACCGAAAGAATATTTCGGCTGAAAACTTGAAAATGGGACTGTTTGCAAGAAACTGCAAATTCTCTCCATCTTACTTGATATTTCAAGGTAGCGAACTCCTACAAATACTCATAATTTTTCTTCAGAATTGAGACCAACATTTTTAAAATTGAATCTACTTTCCTCGGATATAATTTGTTTTCAGTTTCGTTGTTTTTATCTAATTTTATTTAATTTTATAAAAAAATTACTACATAATATTTTTAGGTGAGATTATGCTTTGGTGAAATGAAAAATCCATTTCTCTAAAAATACACAGTGGAAAATTATGGAAAATGATATTCATAATCCTTAAAATGTTATCTTCAAAAGGGTATTTTAAGATTTTACTTTTAAGTAAAACTTAAGATAGATACAAGGTATAGAAAAACATGTGTTTAAAATCTGCAACGTCTTCATCTTGGTCAACCTCAAAAAATTCTAAAAATTATAATATTCATCCATTAGATTCAAAATTATAGTCATAATAAAATAGAGTCTCTGTACATTGTTGTAGTATATTTCATTTCTTAAAAACATAAGTTTAATAATAGATACATTTTTGTGGGAAAAAATAACTAATTATCATTCATTTCATGTTTAGGGAACATACTGTTAAACAATTGTCAAATTGACATATCATATCTTAATAATAAAAAAATGGAAAATAGTCATTGGAAAGATAACAAATTCTTCACAAATTTTGTTTTTACTGTAAAGTGAAATTCTAAATAAAAAAAATACTTTTGTATGGCGAAAGTTGAAGAACTTGTGAAAACACAGTTTTTTTTGTCATAAAACAAGCAAAAGTGTTACCCATCTTAATGATTTTACCCACCTATGGTTACCAATATGAAGAATATTTTTACTGGATATTCAGATTTGGTGTGTCCTAGGATATACAGGTAACTGATAGGGTCGCTGATGTATTTGGTGAACACCAAGGAAAATATATGATTTGGTGTGAACACCTTAAGTGAGTCCATGGTGGAGTCGAGGAAGGTGAATTAGATAGCAATAAAGAATGTGGTCAAGTACTTGAGAGGTACAATGGAGTATGGATTGAGGCATATTGGAGGATATGGAGTGAGTTTGCAGGGGTATTAAGACTTAGATTGGGTAGGGAGTGCAACAAATAGAAATAGCACCTATGGGTTATACTTCATCTTGGAATCAATGATGATTACTTGGTTCAACAAGAAGTAGACTTTTTTATCACTCAATTAATAAGAGGAAAAGTATATGGAAATGAGTATGGATAGTTGTGAAGCCATTTGGCTTCACAAATTTCTTATAGGTTTATTTTATCAAGATTTGGAGCCTATGACATGATATAATACACTAATCAAAGTTGTATTAAACTCTCAAATAATTCAGTATTCCATGAAATGTCCAAGCATATAGAGATCAGATATCACTTCATTCAAGATAGAATCCAGAATGGAGAAGTGAACCTTCAATGTATTTCCATAGATGAGCAGGTTGCAAGTAGTCTAATCCAACCCTTTGTTAAAGGAGAGTTTTTGTTCTTCATAAACAAACTTGGAGTGGTGTAGAATACCTTCCTCACTAAGATGGAGTGTTGATGTTTGGTATCATCAAACATGTATTTCTACACATGTAAGTGTCTAGACATGTAGAAATCAACCAGATCTCTATACCTTGATACTTTACTTTAATTAAAGGAATTATTAAAGTAAAGTTATTTTATTAGAGATTTGAGTTTTATTTAAGGAAATGATTTAATTAGCATTAGTGAATTAAATAATATCCATTGATCTTAAGTGAGGTGTGAAGTAATCTCAACCATCAATCACTTTGGAGATTGGGGCTAGGTCATAACTCAATATTATAAAAGAAAGGCTAGGGTGAAAGAGGATACACTTGATACATTGATACCAAATGGAGAAGGAATTTTTCTCATAGGATTGGATCACTAAGAAGTGTGATTCAAGAATATATTGGATGGGTGGAAAAGTACTTCCATCTAGATATCATGTCAGGGAGAAGACAACAGGGGAAGTCAGAAGTGGGTTTCATCTGATTGAAATCTCAACAACAAGGTCGCGTCGTATGGAGTATTGTATGATATTTGAGTGCATGTATGTGATGTTAGTGGAGACATGTGTGTATGTGTGAGATTTCTTAAGGAAATTTGCATACATGTCATAAATCATAAAGATACAAGGTCATAAAATAGTGTGGGAGATTGTTAGTGTTTCCAGGTATTGTTCAAAGTGTTTTTGTATTTCTCTATGATCCATTATCCCAGGTGTTGTGCCTCTTTTGTCACCTGAATGAGAAAAACATAGGTTCTTAGAATCCTAGTTGGGTTAGCTAGGAAAGACAACAGTAAAGGAAAGGGTTAGAAGAATAAAGCATAAAATACTAAGCTAAGAATTAAACTAGGAATGATAAAAAAAATTAAACTATAGTGCATAAGGACATAATAACAAGAGACAAACAAGGACTCATGTCACCAATGGAAAGGATTGTATTAGTGAAAAGAAATCACCAAAGAGAAAGGGAGAATTTGGGTCCCTTCTTCCTCCACGGGATGGCTCTTTGACCCCCAAATATTGAGCTCTTCTTACAAATTAGTAA
Organism: Picea mariana; assembly: GCA_032191745.1. Taxonomy (NCBI): domain Eukaryota; kingdom Viridiplantae; phylum Streptophyta; class Pinopsida; order Pinales; family Pinaceae; genus Picea; species Picea mariana. Next base: position 54,351 of record JASDQU010102348.1, read on the forward strand.
CTAGAATGAAATGGTGAAGAGAATCCAAAGCGCATTCACTCTAAAGGTGATATGAATGGCTAAGTGAAATGATTCTAGCATACTCTTGATGAGGAAAGAGGGTCCTACAAGAGAATATCAACAACATAACGATACAAATGAATTCCTTGAAATGTAGTGCACCCATGGCCTCCTTTTATAGCACAACATTGAGGTATCATTCAACCAGCTTTTAGTGTGAACAAGGGGATGTTTAAGGAACATTTAGGTCTTTGACCAACCACTTAGCTGGATTCAGTCGATATTTGGATGTAAAATCGACTTGGAAGCTGAACTAGAAGTGGGTGGGAGGTCGATCAATATCATAAATGCATCGTTCTGAGGTGTGTGTGGATTTTTGTGTCCACATTCGTGCATCAGGTGCATGTGTTCTTTTTTGTTGTTTTCGAATGGCCCACGTGTGCACGCTTCTAGTATATCCTTAGCTCATGCTGATTTTACATCTGGTTGTATAGTTTTGGACCTTTTGGAAATGCTTTTTTGGTCATTTTTGGTCCATGGGAAAACTAATAGCTATTTGAAGATGCTGGATTTCTATAACCATTTTTGGACAAAATTTCAATGATAACAGATGCCCTCTGATGGATGATGTTAGGAGTATATGTATAGTCAAAATTAATCGATGTTTCTACTACTGAGAGTACCATTGTAAGAAAGAGCAATAGTGAGAGTATCAAGAGTGACCTGTTGGAGGGAGAGGGGAACCTATAGGACCCAACCTTTCTCAAGGTTTGAAAAATAAATTTTGTACAAACGAGGTGGGCATGCCCCATGCTTATGTCATGTAACTCAAAAAATGTGTAAGACAGTAACTGAAGTGGTGTGTTGGTGAAGATGACTGCAGCACCCTCAGGGGCGTGTTGGTAAGAGCATAGGACAATTCTGATGAGGAACAATACTCTGAAAAGTAAGCAATGACACATGTAGGAAGTATCAAGGATTCTGCGGGCTTTGATGGCCCCACACATTTAACAGGTCTTCGAAAAATATAAAATAAACTGCAATAGTCACAAAGTAATACCCACTGTAACATGAGAAAGTGTTGAAGTCGAATGTTACAGGGGTCAACGACAATAGAGAGCAACGATAGTTCTCCATGTGTCGTCCGAGGCTCCCCATTTTAAAGGTAATGAGAGTTAAGATACGATTTCCCTTCTGGAAATCGTGTTGATGTCGACAAAAAGGGAGACGTGACTCCAAGAAGCAAAAGGATTTGGGAAATTCACTGGATGAGATCAGGCACTGAGGAGATACATGGATGAATTCAATATGCATGGAGACTCAAGAATTCCCTTGGTTGGGGATATATGTGAAGTGGAAGCAATTGTACAAATAGGTCGAGTGTTAGGGGGACAACTAGATGTGGGATAAGTTGTTCCAGAGGTGGGACAAAGTGAACAAACTCAGAGAGCAGAGGTAGGTGGCCTATGGTATACTCGAATTTTATGGATGGTGTCAACATGAGTGGGTGATAAGGAATGCTCCAAACAAGAGAGACATGGGTTGCATTTTCCAAAAGGGAAGAAGGTCACCAAAGGTGACAACAAAAAGCTATGTAAAATCATGGAAACAATGACTTAATTACAAAAAAGAATTAAAAAATAAGGTGGAATAATAATAAAGATACAGAAATGGGTTCGCCAATGTAAGTTGGCTTGGCCTGAGGATGGTGCAAGTTGATTGAAAAACAAGTGGAGGGTTGTGGCCCCATAGGCAGGTTTCTGTATTAAGGAAACATATTGGGGGCAATCTGCAGATGGGAAAACTGATGGTGGATGAAATGGAGGGTTAATGATGTTGCAGGGGTGTAGTAAAAACCATGAGGAAGTACCCTGGGAGTCCATTGGGTAGGATAGAAAAATAAGGAGAAGGAGTATGTGGCTGATTCACGACATAATGTAAGACTATCAGTGCTCCCATCCCTAAATGGTGAGAACAACATGAGTGTCAAAGTGCCTGGGGGGAGAGATGAATGGGAAAACTCATTTGGGTGATAGTGTTTCCGGGTGACAGTACTGAAATGTGGTAAAGGTGACGATACTACAAAGCCAGATATAGGGATACTAGAGGTGAAAATCGGAGGGTGTGACTGGGAGATGAATCTTGTTATTCATAGGGAATGACTACCTGCCAGTGTTGAGGATATACCTGAATGAAGACTGTTGAGATATGATGACCAAGTACCTGCACAAATGAAAAACAAATACCCGACGTGAACAATATCTGAAGAGAAAGATCATATAGCAGATATTCAATAATGTAAGCATGCATACCTAAGCGTAATAAGAAAAAAATGGCCCCTAGGGGATAATGATAAAAAGTGGCCCGGGGAATGTCATGTGTAGGTGACAGGGTGCTAATCCCATGGGTGAAGGCAGATCGAAAAAAGGATGCCTGGAGCTCCCATAATTGCGTCTGGAATTTTGGAAAAATGGACTATATATAGTTGTAGGGCCCATAATGCCACCTCATTTGTATCTATTATGTTATTGAGTGGACGAGCAAGCTAAGAGGAGTTTTTGAGATTCCAAGAGATTGAGGCAGCCGATTTAGGACCAACGAGCTTCAGTTTAGTTGTCATATCATCCTACATAGAATTAGGGTTTCCATTTTTGGGCAAGGTTTGTATAGAGGTTCGTATAGGGGTTTTTGTAGGTGTGGGCACCCCAGTCCGCAGGCGATCAAGAAAGTTGCGCGCTAGTAATTCGGTCATCCGTGCATGGGGGAACCCTAATGGGGATAATATGCATGCATGATATGCGTGCTTGTTTGAGGAGCAACAACGCATTCAAGCACTTCTGTAATCCTAACAGTTGCGCATGTGTGCGTTGTTGTGTAGTGAACAAGTGCGCTATGATGCATCCTTGTGTGTGCGACAGGGGAACATGAATGTGCCTCTATGTGGCCAAAATTTGTGCATGAGTGCACAACTAAGGGATGAACAGGCGCACATGTGTGTGCACCTGTGGGGTAAAACAACCATGCCTTGGAGGCAAAGCTGAAAGGTATGAAAAATGATATTTTTAGGAGATTTTGATGTTTGGATGTTTGAGATGGCTGATCAAGTACTATATATGTGGATGCGGGTGATCGTTTGGACGATGTTGATTCATTAGAGAGAGAGATATTGGTCCTCATTGCGGCAGGCTATGACCAATGAGGAGTCTAGAGTCCGTGATACTTTGGCAGCGTGTGGGTTACTAAAGTTCTTTGAGTTCCCCATGATACAGGCCCAAGAGTATCTCCTGCAGTTCTTGATTCAGATGTCGAATCCAGATCTTCATTGTTTTATGGTGCGGGGTGAGAAGTTGATCTCCACTGCGATGGAGGATATATATTTCTGGATGTGGATCCCTTTTCAAGGAATTCCCTTACCGGTGGAGCCCGTAGTACTGGCGAATGGGTAGTTGGTTGTCTTAGGGAGAACTTTATGTTGGGATCCATGTTTAGTATTGGGGTGATGGATGCCCTAGTTCATTGTTGTGTGTAAATGATGGTTGTGAGGGTATATGGGTCCCTTGCGACTCAGTAAATCAGTGGTGGTCAGCTGAGGATTATGGAGAAGGCGATGGCAAGAGAGAATTTTTCCTGGGGCTTGATGTTGCATGCCAAGATGAGAGGGAAGCTAGACCGGTGTCGAGTTGCAGACTCAGGGGAGTTTGCCTTTGGTTCAGTCTTAGTGGCATGGTTTCAGGAGAGGGTGCCTATGTTGCGCCCAAGAGTATTTTTGGGTGCACCTGGTGTGCGAGAGCTGCGACTGTGGCAATGGTCGATGATTTTGACTCACCATGGTGGTGGCAAGGGTGGCCACTATTTCACAGCCAAGGTTGCACACGTGTGGTGTCAGATGCCACAAATTATAGTGTGGTACCCATACTTCGGGGTCGACTTCCGAGATGATCTGGAGATGGTGTTACCTCCAAGGGAGGTGTTTGATCACAGAGGTATGGTGTGATATTGTTATTTTGTATATAGTATATCATGTATATCTTTATGTATATGTGGATGTTGATGTTATCATTTGTTTTTTGTATGTGCATATGTGGGGCCTCAGG
>JASDQU010102348.1:74547-88375 GCA_032191745.1 Picea mariana
TTTTTTTTTTTTTTATGTATAGTCCTGCGAGCCTACTTGGTGTAATGGCACCATTTTTGTATCTATAGGGGCGAGGTGGTTCACCGGCCTGTGGATGTTGTACATGTATGATATATTTTTTGTAAACATTTGGATGACACACTGGATCAATATATATATATATATATATATATATGGATATACATTTAGGGATCTTGGTGATGTGTACATGTGTTATGTGTTTTTGTTGATGACATCTAATTTATATGTTGTGACAGATTATTGATGTTTGATGTATGCATACTGGTATCTTGATGTGATAAATGTCAATCTAACACTAGGTTAGCCATATTATCTGATATTTGATTAAATTGTATTGGAATATGTGTGAATGTGATAGAATCAAAATGTCAAGATAACAGTCTAACTTGCAGGTATTTGCGGAAGAGGCAAGGATCACGAACGCAGTACACATTATTGAGATGGAGGACAACCATCTAGAAATCAAGTAAAATGCTAAGGTGACGAATATGACGATGACTGACCTCAACGAGGAGACCAATGACGACGTTGTATTCTGCTTGATTGTTGGTGGCTGAGCCTAAACATGTGTCGTTGGTGTGGAGCAGGTCATGTGAAGGTGAATAGAGGGCACATGAAGCCGAAGTGAGATTCTAAGTCCAGTGGCTAGCTCTGTTGGCGTAACTAATGTGGTAGGTCGATGGGGGTGGCATCTGTCAATAACATGAGTGATAGATTAGACAGGAGGTATGGATGAAAGAAGATTAAAATCTCTACAAAAAGATGTAAAAAAAAAGAAAAAGCCTAGTGTAGTATGGCTACGCTCAGGCGTAAAATTTATTTAAGTACAACTCGTTGACGGGTTCTTTGAGAGGGTGGCCTTTGGGAGAGGCTAGGATGTATGTTTCTTTAGTGAGGTATGTTGGATGATATACGATTCATGCCATAGGGACTTGAACCTTCCATGACCGATGGTATTGTGAGCAATATCGTAAGTGAGGACGAGGTCACCTTCATTGAATGAGCGAAGGTTGACATGGCGATCAAAGGTGGCCTTTGACCATTTTTTGTCAGACTCATTGTTCGATAATGAAGATCGATGATCCTCATCCCATGGATTCTAAGTTCAGCAAACACTGCTCTATTGGAGCAGTGTTGGGTAATAGCTCAATAGCGGTGTGTAAGGTGGGAATTTCGCACTCGATGGGAAGAGTGGCGTCAACCCCGTGGACTATATGAAAAGGTATGAAACCAGTGGAAGTTTTGACTACCGTGCTATAATCCCAAAGTGTGGAAAACAAAATATGATTCCAATTGGTCTTATGTTTGTTAAGCATGCGTTGCAACATGGTTTTGAGGACTTTTTTGACTGCTTCGACCTGTCCATTTGACTCATGGTAGTATGGGGAGGCAAACTCTTGGGAGAATCCTAATATGGATGAGATTTCAACAAAAATATCATTCTTGAAATGTTTCCCGTGATCAGAGACTAGTTGTAGTGGTACTCCGAAGCGAGAAATGACGTGGTTAAAGAAAAAATGTGTTGCAGTGTCAACGGTGTTGTTGAAGGTAGGCATGGATTCAACCCACTTGGTAAAGTAATGGACTGCAATGATGATGTATTTGTTTCCATTGCTAGATGGAGGGTTGCAAGTCATGAAGTCGATGCCCTATTTTCAGAAGGGACCAGCGGTGATGACTACGTGTAGAAGAGAAGTAGGTGCTTGTGCTTTGTTCGTGTAAAGATGACATTTGTCACATTGTTTCACTACATGGATACAATCATGAAAAAATGTAGGCCAAAAGTAACCGGCGTGAATGTTTTTCTGAGCGGTGGACATCCTCGAGAGGTGGACCCGACAAGTACCATTGTGGCAGTCGTTCAAGACTTGATCAGCCTCGTCAATAGTCAAGCATCAACGAAGTATAGTGTCAACTCCTCGTTGATATAAGACATCACCGATGAGTAGGTAGCATGAGGCTTGGTGACATATACATCGATGATTGTCTCTAGAGCGGTGGTTTTTGAATTTTTTTGTTTGTAGGTAGACGAGAAGATTGTCGTACCAAGGGTCATCCGAGGGGATGTAAAGGAGATGTTCATCGAGGAAACTCATAGTGTCGGAGTGAAATATCACGATGAGTTCGATGAGGATGAGATATTTCTTTCTATTGGGTGTTGAAAATTTGAGATTGTACTCTTGAAGGATGACGATCCATCAAGAAAATTTACCGTTAATTTGTCGACGACTGAGCAAGTATTGCATGGGGTTGGAATCTGCTATGAATTTGGTAGTTTGAAGCATAATGTAATGGCCCAGCTTCTGAACTGCGAGGACAATTGCAAGGGTTATCTTTTCTTCGCGATTGTGTTTCAAGGGTGCCCCTGAAAGGTTTTTACTAATGTAGTAAATCACATGCTCATGGTGGTCATCCCCTATTTGGACGAGCACTCCTGTTATAGAAACGACGAAGGCTGATATGTAGAGGAGATAGTTGCGGTTATAGTCAGGTGGAATAATCAATGGGGCATTGTAGAGGGCCACTTTGAGATCATCAAAAGTGGTTTGGGCATGTTTATCCCATTGGAATGGGATGTCGTGACGAAGTAAGCGAAGGAAGCCATGTGCATGAGTAGCGTAGTCTGGGACAAATCATCATAAAAAGTTAGCTTGTAGGCTCTGTAGTTGGCATAAACTTTGAGGGGGTGTAATTTTTGTGATGGATTGGAATTTGAGGGGGTCCACTATAATGCCACATTGGGAAGCTATAAACTCAAGGAGGCGCCCAGTGGTGACGCAGAATACACACTTGAGGGGTTCAAGTGGATATTGTACTGATGACACCTTTGGAAGATGATTCGTAAATCATCTATATGTTGAGTGCGTTTCTTAGATCGAGTAGTGAGGTCATCCAAGTATGCGATGGTGATATGAGCTAGATCACGAAAAACGTATTTCATGGCCCATTGGAAAGTGGTGCTGACATTCTTGAGGCAAAATGGCATGACACGATACACAAAGGTGCCCCAAAAGGTAGTGAATGCATTTTTGTACTGATCGGCGGGTTGAATTTGGATTTGGTTGTAGCCAGAGAAACCATTAATGAAGGACAAAGCCTCGTGACCTACACAGTCATCTATAATTTGGTCGATGAAGGGCATTGTAAATTTGTCTTTGGGACAGGCGTGATTAAGGTCGCATAATTCTGTATAGACATGGATAGCGCCCTGTTTTTTGTTAATAGGGACAAGGTTGGAGACCCATGACGCATAGGCGATGGGGTAGATGAACCCCACAACACATAATTTGTCAATATTGGTTTTGATGGCCACGGATTTGGATGGGTGTAGTGGTCGTTGTTTTTGGTGGATAGGTGTGATATCAGGCCAGGTGTCAATGTGATGTTCAACAATAGAGGGATCAAGGCCAGGCATCTATGTGTATGACCAGGAAAAAATGTCCCGATATTCTTGGAAGAGGGATTTGTAGGCAGTGATTTCCTTAGGAGATCATGCCGCGCTAATGGTGATTTCTTCTATGACCCCAGGTTTGATGGAAATATCAATTTTGATGGTGGTGGAAATATTGGCCATGTGCCTTCTTCAAAAGCGTCGGAGGCAGGGATAGGGTTATTGAACAAATCTATCGGCTCTGTTGGGAGAAAATCTGTGGTTTCGACTGCGTAGATGGGATTTTGGTTAGGAGGCCCGATGACTTCCTATGGAGGAAAAAGCAATCTGTGGTGGAGTGCATCCCATGGGAAATCTAGTTTAGTTAACTCCTCAAGGATGTCTTCATAGCAATGAAACTGTCGAGAATATAGGGGATCAAAAGGAACAAATTTGGTGGCTTTCATCGTGGGGTTTTTGTGATATTTAGGTAACGATGTTTCTCTTGACATAAACCAAATATCAAGATATTGTGGGTTAAAAATGGTAGTCGGTCGTAGAATTTCCGTGGGGAAATAAATTGGAGAATTGGGGGGATTTGGGGGTATCTCCTCATAAAAATTATTTAGGAACCATGGGGGAGTATGAAGTGTCTTAGGTTTTGGTGAAAATATATGAACCATATCAAGTGATGGGGCAAGGGTATTCCCTAGTTCTACTAGAGGAGAGGGTGTATGATTTTGAATAAGGGCCAGTTGGCGACGTCTATATTCAATGATCATAGGACATTGATATGTGAAATGATCAAGTGATTATAGAGAGCAAGGACATATCATCTGTTCGTTGACTGAAGTCATAACATAATGGATGTCAGTGACATGAGTTGGGGTGGGTCCTTGACGAAATCTCTGGCCCTAATTGAGGTAACGCTGGACAATGGTGTGTGTAATGGCCATATTCTGAACAGTTGACGCATGCGAATTTGGTCCGCAGTCCTTTGTTACTTGTGTTCTAGGAGATAGCAGTAATACTGGAGGAAGTGACGAGAGGTGGTGGTGCTCAGGGGATTTGAATGAGATTACATAACTAGGGATAGATGGGCACTTGTTGTTGGGGTGTCCATCTCTCTCGCATAGCATGCAAGGAGGTTGGACACATGGGGGAAGTGGAGCAGTGGGCTCCTTCTTTTTCCGCCTACCCCCATATGTGGTAGGGGGGCTAGTGAGTGGGGTTGTAGGTGGTATGGTTGGGGTGAGTATGGGAATCTGCAGCGAGATTCCTTCTATTGGGGAGGGAGTGATGGTTGAGGGACCATCTCAGGTGGATGTAAATACCAAACTGGGATTTATAGTACCATATTAGGAAGGGTAAGTGTTGCAGCTACCTAGAAATCTTGTACATCTAGTGTGGGGTAAAATAAAGGGAATTGGGTAATATCTTAGGGGACTATTTCCTAGAATGGGATATGGCCCTGGGGTAGGGGAAGCTCAGGAATGGGTCAAGCTAAACTAGTTCTAGGGGATTCCTGAGGGAGAAGTTCTGCGACTAGTGGGATGTCAGGGATAAAAGAGACCTCGGTGGGAGGGAGAGTATCTTCAGTTATTGTTCCGTTGGAAGATACGACACATACTTGTGTTGAGGGATGGAGGAGTGGTGCTGCTGCATGGTATGTTCCTAGCAGGGATGGGTCTTTAAATATTTTGGGGCCCATCTCGATGAGTAAATAGGCATTGGGATTAGTGTGGACAAAAGGGAGGATGTTGTCGATGTTGGATGAAGGGTTAGGATCGTAATGTGATACTTTATTGATGGTAATGATCTTTTTGTTATGGGGAAACATCATGGTTCAGAACACAAAAGAGGCGATGACCTTCATAGCATACATGTAGCTACGACCAAACAAGATATTGTAGTTGAGTAGGGCATCGATAACCTCAATGTCAATAAGAATGGTTTTGCCCCCGAGCTCGACAGGGAAATTTTGGAAGAATCCCTTGAGGGATGAGGCTCTTCCATAGTAGGCTATTAAGGTAATGGAAGATGGTATGAGTTCGGGGGAACCGAGTTTTTTCCATACATATTTAGACATGATACATGTGAATGCACCTTCATCAATGATGCACTGATGAACTGTAATGTTCCAAATTTTCACAGGGATTTGAAAAGAGATAAGAGCAAGGAGGCATGGTTATCTGCTATTGAGATCAAATCTGACGAGTCGGGTATCAGCAGGGTCGAATCGCCCCAGGGTAGAAAGTAAGGACTTCCGCTGAGCGGGACAAGTTTAAAGGACTTCTAAGACTGACATGGCGGCTAGGGATTGTGCCAAGTCATCAACCAAACTGTAATTATGAGCTTCCCTAGCCTTAGGATTGTGGACATTCCTGCACAATGGGATGCAAGGAACACAAAGGGGGATTTCAGTATTAGGGCGAGGGATCACTGAAGGGTGTCTAGTTGTGACTGGTGTTGCTTCTGAGGTGGTGGGAGCAAACTCAGGGGGTGTGTTATATTAACGATTGTGTGTTTATAGAAGGAATTCCTCCTCACTAGTAAGGAGGATAGTGTCATTGGCAAGATTGCCCATATTGGGATACTAGCCTGACTGTGGTGGGGTAGGCTGCATGTCTTGTTGGTTATTTATCACCCCTTGGTGTGGAATGGGGTTTTGTAGCAAATCTAGGGGTGGTTGTTTCACATATTGTTGTGGGGCCTATGGATGGGTAGGCGGTGATGAGGGACGTGGTCCATTCACAGAGTCTTTCATCTGTTTATAGTTAGCAATTTGGGGGCAATGGTGAGTATAGTGACCAAACTCACCACAAAGGGCGCAAGGGAAGTTGGTATGAATATTTTTGTTGCTTTTCCCCTAGCATTTGTTGTTGTTTCCCCCTTGGGGGTTCTACTTCCCCTGCTTCTGGTTTCCCCTGGCAGATTGGTTCTGCTAGGGTTGGTTCTGGTTTCTTTCTGGTCCGGGATTATTATTGTTCTATATTTTTCCTTTCTTTTTGGCATTGTTCGACTGATGGGATGGATTTGTTGTATTCAGTTGTTCAAAATTTTGATATTGCTAAATGGGAGAGGGTTGAACAAAATTAACCCCAGCGTGTGGGTGTCCTTGTGGTGGAGCTACAGGCTATGGGGGGCCAGGAAATGGAAAGTACAGATTGTGTTGTGGCAATGATCCATAAGGTACATAGGAAGGAATGGTGCTTTCACTAGTGCTTAGGATATAGGTTGATGTAGAGGGAGTACCAACACTTGGTTGGATAGGTGGTCGTATTGAGGGTGTTGAAGGGGGTCCACTTATGGGTTGAGGCAGGGCAATAGGGTATGGTTTTTGATAAGGAGGAGGAGGATAATAAGGGACTCCTCCATATGTTAGTGGATACTAGGGTGTTCCATACATGGGTGGTTGTTGAGGCTATGGGTTGTGGTGTGTAGTGTTACCAATCAATCCATCTGTTGAGTGAGACATCCTAGGTTTGTCTTGGTCAAATGGCACGGGTCTTGGGGCGTCTAGGAGTACCATGTATAGGTATCCATACTGGGCATAAATGAGTTCAAATTGTTGGGTATTGCTAATGGATTCTTCTTCAGACTAGGGGAAGGTGGCGGCCACATCTTTAGCAAGAAGGAAAACAAGTGATTTGAGGAACCAATTGAGGCATTGTTGGTGGGTAGCATCATATTTGCATAGACCACGTCACTGACACCACTCGTGGTTGTGGTCAACAATGTGTGTGGAGGAGGTTTGTTTGAAGTTGAAGAGTAGTTCAAGGGCATTGTCGTGATGAATGGGTAGTTGAAAGAAGGTCAAAAATGCTTTGGCCAAGGATTCAAAAGTCGTGTGGGACCCATATGTTTCTTCTACATACCACTTGGTTGATGGGCCAGTGAGCGTATGTTGAAATAACCTCAATTAGATAGAATCATCTATGATGTTGTTTGAAGAACACCATAGGTGAAAGGTCATGATATGGTTGGCGGGATCGTCTCCTGCTTTTCCTTCAAACTTGGAGATGTCTAAAGGGAGTTTGGTAGGCATTGTAGGCCATGTGGATTTGTGCAATATAGGATCATTAGTGAGTTTAGTCAAATCTAGTATATTTAGGGAAGACAAATATGGCATATGGGGTGGTGGAAAAGAATTAATTCTAGTCATAGTGTGAGTGTTCTGAGTACCTGACCCTTGGAGGGAGCTAGGTGGGTTTGTACTTCCTCCTTGAGAAGAAGTTGCCCCCCCACTTCCATGTAAAGGAGAGAAAATGGATGGTTGACCTTGGGAAGTGGACCCAATTAAAGTGGAACCAAGCAAAGTTGATCCCAAGACAATGGCACTCATAGGGGTGTGAGAAAGTGGAGTTGGTGAGTTGGCAAGACTAGGAACTCCTCCTAGAATAGGAGGAAGATTTACCAAGTGTCTAGAATGACGGGGGTTCTGTGGGTCCCCTATGATGTCTGACTAACTGAGTGAATGTGTGTGAATGGTGGTGAGAGCAATAAATAAACAAGAGCCTTTGCTGCAATTTTTTTGAACCTTCACAACATATTTCCAAATTAGATGTAATCAGAAGGACATCATACATAAAGTGTTTTGATAAAGAAGCATATATGTGGATAGGTGAATTTTGTTTGTTTGGGAGAAAAAAGAAAAAAAATGCTCATGTCCTAAAAGACGTAATGTCCTTCCTCTCAAATAGCACTGGACCTTCCAATAGCACTCGACAATGGGGTCTGAAGCCACCAGAAGAGAAACTAGTGAAGTGTGAAACAATCAGTTATAATGAGGGGTAGAGGGGGCATATCCTGAAAGAACTGGTGATATTTCCCAATATCCACACAAAATCCGATCAAGGTATAATTGCAACCTGGATATATGTCCTAAAATTTGGTCACTAGGTACCTTGGTCAAAGTGCAACATTTAGATTTTCGGCCTAAGAAATGAGTCACAAGATGGATCTCGTCCAAGAGGTGAGTGCCTCAAGGGGGGTTGCATAGAACAACCGAATCTCAGCCTTCAACCCTTCACGAGTATCTCCCTACCTTATGGTCCCTGCCTTATGGTGTTAGGAACACTTGACTTGGAGGATTTAAAGTTCCCTATTTGACAACTTCTATTTTTTTGAAAATGTGAGAACCAGATAACGAGGAGTTATTTGGATGCCTATCCCTTAAATCCTACCTAGACTAAAAAATTTATTTTGGCACCTCCTGTGGAGGAAAACTTAGCGAGTTTTTTAGAAAAAATTTAGATGTGGTTATTTGAGAGATTGGGGGTGAGCCAATCTCATTGAAATTAAGTGGGAATGGATAGTTTCGTCAAGAAAAGGGTGGGGTGTTTTAGAATCCCTTTGGAGGAATCTTACTTCAACCTCCACATTTCGAGATGAAAACTATGTGAGTGAGTGTGTGAATGAGTGAAAATGTGCCAAATTTTTAAATAAACTAGGTGTCACCTTGTTGCATGTGGACTTCACTTGGTCCTTACAAGTTTTTGATTACCTAATTAACTAAATTTCATTGGTACAACCTTGCGGAATTTTAAAGTCCCTAGGAAACTAGCATGTGGACATGTGGGTCCTTTACTATTCCTTTAACTCCCTAAAAGTGATTTAATCTAAGAAATCTTTGAAACTATCCTAGATTGTGAACATGTGGGCATGTATGGGCCCGTTACAAAACCTTTAAACTTCCCTAGTGATTTAATCTAAAAAATTAAATTTCAACACTATCATGTCTTTGTATCATGTGGTCATGTATGGGCCCGTTACAATCTTAAGATGTGTTTTGAAAAATAAACTAAGAGGAGTTCCGAGGGGGCTGTTGTCCTCTCATAAATATTTTGTGTTTTTAAGGGAGATGAAATTGTCCCACAACCTCTTTTTGATTCTCAAGATCACTTTGAAGAGTGAGAGAAGAGCATACTCAATGATTGATATCCAATTTCTGGTCCCAATGCAAGTTTTATATGTGATGTAGAATAATTCCAACTTAACTTTAGTCAAAGCGATCCATCCATGTGGAAAAATGACAAAAAAGAGGGAAAATTATGATTTTAACCCCTAAGTGCCTATGTTTTTTGACTAATCCCTTTATATAGAGACGGACTGTAAGTGTATGAAAATTACAACATGCATGGAATCAATTTTAAGAAGGCTATGGGCCCTCCACAGATCACTAAAAATCTTACAATGTGTATTTTTTTGCACAGGTGCATGGGTCTCAGACTAGACAGAGGCGCTTTGAGCGCCAATGTGAGAACTAAAAGAGAATAATGGGTGGAGGTGCACATAAGGCACTGAGTAATATAGTGATTTTGGCCCATGTGCGCACGATGCATGATTGTGGGTTGATAAACCCATGCACAACTGTCACACGGTTGTGAAGAAAATTTTGGATGAAATTCCTTCAACTCAACTTTAAATTTGGCTTCCTGTAGGTCAGCTTGGGCTGGTTATGGTACCTTCAAATTAAATAAACAAAAAGAAGAGATAAAATAACCCAAATGGGGTAGGAAATTGATACCTTTCCCAAGTGGAGTCACCAATATGTTGTGCCTCTTTTGTCGCCTGAATGAGAAAAACAAAGGTCCTTACAAGCCTAGTTGGGTTAGATAGGAAAGACAACAGTAAAGGAAAGGGTTAGAAGAATAAAGCATAAAAGACTAAGCTAAGAATTAAACTAAGAATGATAAAAAAAATTAAACTATAGTGCATAAGGACATAATAACAAGAGACAAACAAGGACTCATGTCACCAATGGAAAGGATTGTATTAGTGAAAAGAAAGCACCAAAGAGAAAGGGAGACTTTGGGTCCCTTCTTCGTCCACAGGATGTCTCTTTGACCCCCAAATATTGAGCTCTTCTTACAAATGAGTAACTAGAATGAAATGGTGAAGAGAATCCAAAGCACATTCACTCTAGAGGTGATATGAATGGCTAAGTGAAATGGTGCTAGAATACTGTTAATGAGAAAAGAGGGTCCTCCAAGAGAATATCAGCATCATAACAACACAAATGAATTCCTTGAAATGTAGTGCACCCATGGCCTCTTTTTATAGCATAACTTTGAGGTATTATTCAACCATCTTTTAGTGTGAACAAGGGGTTGTTTAGGGCACTTTAGGTCTTTGACCAGCCACCCAGCCAGATTCAGCCAAGATTTGGATGTAAAATTGACTTGGAAGTTGAACTAGAAGTGGGTGGGAGGCCGACCAATCTCATAAATGCGTTGTTCTGAAGTGTGTGCGGCTTTTTGCATCCACAGTCATGCGTCGACTGCATGTGCGCTTTTCCGACATTTTTGACTGGCACACGTGTTCGTGCTTCCTGTATATCCTTAGCGTATGCTGATTTTATAGCTGGTTGTATAGTTTTGGACCTTTTGGAAATGAGTTTTTGGTCATTTTTGGTCCATGGGTGAACTAATAGCTATTTGAAGATGTCGGATTCCTGTAACCATTTGCGGACAAAATTTCAGTGATAAAACCAGGTACGAGATCCCTTGTAATCTTTGAATTTATTTGAATGATATGCTTAATGGATGGGGAGAATGAATTTGTGTGTCATAGTTGATATTTTTGGTTTCCATTATTGCTTCTACTGTCTTTATTTGAGTTTAATATTCCAATAGTGTATGTTGTTTTATGAGCTACTAGTTTTATTTATAGCAAAAAAATCACTTGATAAAATAATACCTAGGGACATAGTAAGGGATTTCAACATCAAGTACCTAGTGTTCATAATAAATCCAAAAAAATGAAAGTATAAATACTGACAATGGTTAGTGAGGAAAGTAGAAAGAAGAATCAATTTCTAGTGCAATAATTTGTTTTTGTCTCGAGTTGGGAGACTAATATTAGTCAAATTTGTTTTGGAAGAAATACTTGTTTAATGGAATTTTTTGTGTTAAATTCATAATGGATCTTTAGAATTGATTTGAAAGTTTTACCTCAATTACCTTTGTAGAGGGAGTGGGGAACACAAATGTTTTCACATGGAAAACTGGAAATTCGTTGCAATTCCAAAAAAAATGGGGGGATGTGGCTTAAAATATACATACCTTATCAGAAAACCCATTACATCCATATGCCTTTGGAAATTTATGAATAAAGTTAGTATCTAGAGGGGTATTCTACTAGACAAATATGTATATCTGGGCTCCATCCTTGACTAGGTTAGAAAGGAGCATAAGAGTATTCAAGGAGTATCTAATCAATGAAAATCTATTCAACTTTATTTTTTGATCTTTGGGTATATATATATATATATATATATATATATATCATGGAAGGTAGACAAATGTGATAACATGAGACTTGATGTTGATTCTATCCTGATTTAAACTGAGGAAAGTCTACTTCATGAGGAAATGGTTGAATCGCTACAACAATAGGGTAGATCCACTCTATCTAGGATAGCCGACCAATATTCTATGACCATGTGGAAATAGGGGTGGATCACATTTGAGCATTTTGGTATCCCCGAGGTTTGGAGATTGTGTTGGTACTAATATATTCAGGTCCTGTAAAATGACCACATCCAAAGTACAAACAATAAAGATTATTTGGTGTGGATTTGCAATAGCTTAGGGGGAATTACAATGCGAATATTTGATATTATACTCTCATTGAGGGAAGAATTCAAGAGGTCATCTGTAGTTGTAAACCTTTATGGAAATTAAAGGCTTTTTCTAAAAGTATAGTCTTGATGTGGCTCGTCCTTAGAGATAAAATTATATCCTCGGAAGCTCTATAGTGAAGGAATTTTTATGGTCTGGACTTGCATTACTTATTAAAACCAAATGATGAAAACTAGAATCTCCTCTTTATTGAATGAAATTTCACAAAGACAGTATGGCATAAGGTATACAAACCTATGACTATCCATGGGTTTTGGAATAATCTCTGTCTTCAAGACTATTTTAGTCAAAATGATTTGAAATTCTATTGATCCCATCCCTTATTTATTGTTTGGAGCATACAATTTTCTACATTACAACAATTTTTGAAGGGAAATGCTTAATTCTTGAGATTGTTGCCTCTCAAGATATAGATATTTTTATTTCTTACTATGGTCCATCTCAAACATTTAGGTATGTTGGAATCAAGACATCAATCAAATTAAACCTTGGGCCTTTTTCAATAGGGCATGTTAGGGTAACACACATCTTTTTTCAAGGCTTTTGTTTTATATATTAATGAACATCATTTTTATACCTTTAAAGCCAGTGCTAGGAGGGGTAACAATGACAAAGTTGAGTTATTGTCTCTTTTCTACCTCTTGAAATTTTTCATCTCAAAACAAATTCTTTTGGGATGGGTGACGAGTGAATCTGTTCTTACTGTCAAATGGATGATGAATGAGGTTCATATTATCAACATAAACCTCGAGGCACTTTCACAATAGATAAAAGATATTTCCTCTACTTTCCTACAAGTTAAATATGTCCATATACATATACAATTCAATGAGAGGGTTGACTCATTGTAAATGAAAGGATTGGACCTTCCAACTAGAAACTATTAGGTCCTTTCACATAGAGATGGACCAATCTTCCAAAGTTTCCTAGAGGACCTGCTAGAAAAATGATTTTGGATAGAAATTTTCCTCTACTAGGAATGCAGAAGATTATTTGTATTGAATTACAACCTATGTCCTTTTTTATGGTTGTATTTTCATTTATGTATTGGAAGTTATTCGGAGTTGTGGCTCTCAGTATTTTGTTGTATATTATATTCTAAATCTATCTTAAGCTTCCTTGCTAGTTTTTCTTAAAGATATTGATAGTCATGATTGTGCTTCAAGCATCTTTGGAATGCACTTTGATCTTCATCTTGAATAATAAATTACATTTTTTTCTCGGGAAAGATTGTAGTGCATACTATATTATTGTTTTCTAATTGAATACAAATGCATCTTAAATAAGTTCCTAGATACCTTTATATTTAACTTTCCATTTCCCTATCAAATTACCAATTCATTAACAATATGAAGGGTGCCATGTATCCCATTCCCTTCAAAAATTACCTTATTGTATTCTCAAGGGTTCCATGATTTGCATTCCCTTCAAGTATTCGAGTTTTTTTAATGCACAAATGATTCAACAATGGAGACACTATTAACTAATCTTTGTTTCCCTGAGTGAATACTCATGAGTAAGTTAATTCGTAGCCTACCCTCACAACAATGTGCAAACTCAAAGTAAACAAATCCCTAAATTTTCAACTCTAGCCATGGGAATGAGTGCTAGTAGCTAGAAATATGGGTTATTTATCATCCTCTTCTAATGGTTCTCAGTAAAATTTCCCATACAAACCAAATTACCTATATGTGGATGGATCTACAAGCATATTATCTATGCCTACACACACTAAGATCAAAGTATTAATAATTTCCGTAATCCAAATCCAAATATATCTTTAATCACATAG
>JASDQU010102348.1:94157-125200 GCA_032191745.1 Picea mariana
AAAGTTTCCTAGAGGACCTGCTAGAAAAATGATTTTGGATAGAAATTTTCCTCTACTAGGAATGCAGAAGATTATTTGTATTGAATTACAACCTATGTCCTTTTTTATGGTTGTATTTTCATTTATGTATTGGAAGTTATTCGGAGTTGTGGCTCTCAGTATTTTGTTGTATATTATATTCTAAATCTATCTTAAGCTTCCTTGCTAGTTTTTCTTAAAGATATTGATAGTCATGATTGTGCTTCAAGCATCTTTGGAATGCACTTTGATCTTCATCTTGAATAATAAATTACATTTTTTTCTCGGGAAAGATTGTAGTGCATACTATATTATTGTTTTCTAATTGAATACAAATGCATCTTAAATAAGTTCCTAGATACCTTTATATTTAACTTTCCATTTCCCTATCAAA
The DNA here is from genome assembly GCA_032191745.1 of Picea mariana. Lineage (NCBI taxonomy): Eukaryota > Viridiplantae > Streptophyta > Pinopsida > Pinales > Pinaceae > Picea > Picea mariana. The sequence continues at coordinate 94,570 of JASDQU010102348.1, forward strand.
TTACCAATTCATTAACAATATGAAGGGTGCCATGTATCCCATTCCCTTCAAAAATTACCTTATTGTATTCTCAAGGGTTCCATGATTTGCATTCCCTTCAAGTATTCGAGTTTTTTTAATGCACAAATGATTCAACAATGGAGACACTATTAACTAATCTTTGTTTCCCTGAGTGAATACTCATGAGTAAGTTAATTCGTAGCCTACCCTCACAACAATGTGCAAACTCAAAGTAAACAAATCCCTAAATTTTCAACTCTAGCCATGGGAATGAGTGCTAGTAGCTAGAAATATGGGTTATTTATCATCCTCTTCTAATGGTTCTCAGTAAAATTTCCCATACAAACCAAATTACCTATATGTGGATGGATCTACAAGCATATTATCTATGCCTACACACACTAAGATCAAAGTATTAATAATTTCCGTAATCCAAATCCAAATATATCTTTAATCACATAGTTTTTATTATTTCCTAACTCAATCTAAAGTCTAATACAATGTTGATACAATCCTTCATTAATGTATCCCTATTGTTTCCTTTCACACTAGGAAAGCCATCAATAATATCTGCAATTTAATGTATCCACATTTTCATTTCAATTATCTTAATCATAGAAATCAATATCATCAAATGTGTCATATCAATACATTTAATTCATTCATGTCATCATATAAACTTGTAAATAACCATTCATCTTTCACCATTCTAAACTCAATTAGATAATAAAATTTCATGTTTCATCATCAAAATGTCAGTCGAATAAATAAGTCATTTGTAAAAAAATATCTCACTTAATAAAATCTATTCTTTCTCAATAATGAAATAAAATGAAGCATTACAAGAGTTGAGAGGAAAAACAATAACATTGATAGTTTGTTCGATAAGTCATAAATTAAAAAAATCCTCATATAACTAATAATATCGAAACAATCTCAAAGATTTTAGCTATAAACAACATTGTTTACCAATCATCTTAAAAGATACTCAAATCAATATCATTTATAAATGAATTTTCATTCTCAGAGGTTCTAATCAAGACAATATATAACACATTACAAAAATTCTTTTATACTGATATACAACATTCATGTTTTCCAATGCCAATATACCCAATGTCTCTCGAGAATCTCAAAAAAAGTTTGGAATTGATTGTAATTTCCAACTACAAACCAAAGCCTTCATAGATAAGGAAAATCAAGGAACACAAGCAACTAATATACAAAGACTTGTTGAGAGGCTTTAATAAGAACCCTAAACTTTTCAATTAAGATGGTAAGGTTTTGTCCCATGTGTTTTTCATCTCGTGAAAATGTATTTTATTAAGCCACTTGTTCAATTATGAGGCTTTGCCGTTCCATTTTTATCCATTCTTACTCTAGGGCATTCAATATATAATTCAAAGAACCAAAAACATGGAATATATAATTTCAAAAACAATTTAAAAAAACAAAAAACATGGAATATATAATTTAAAAAACAAATTGACTTTTATAAACATGTATGAATGTTTATTCATCCTTAAATTATAAACATTAATTTATTTTTTTTTCAAATTATAAAATTTAAATAAAATAATATTATTCTGCCATTCATATTACATAATTAAATTTATTATACATTTACTTTAACATAAAAAAAAAAAAAACAACTATTTTATAAGTTTAGTTTAATGTAAAAAACAAATTATTTAATTTCATTTATTAAGTCAATTTACTAACTATATATAGGCACGCTCTTCGCTATTTATCCAGTCTTAAATGTTTAACCATTCATAAAATCGAGACATTCATTATATAATTTCAGCTAAAAAATGATTTTAGTTTACTAATCTCTCAATGTCAAGCAAGGCTTTCTCATAACAACTCTTAAATGTTTACCCATTCTTAAAAGCAAAAACATTGATTATATAATTTCAGCGAAAAAAATGATTTTAGTTTACTAACCTCAATGTCAAGGCTTTCTCATAACAAAATATATGTTAGTAAAACCGTTGCTTCAACATTATTAAGTTATTTAAGGTCAAATTTGAAAAATGATTTTAGTTTACTATCCTCAATGTTAAGCAAGGCTTTCTCATAACAAAATATATGTTAGTAAAACCGTTGCTTCAACATTATTAATTTATTTAAAGTCAAATTTGTTAGAGTTTATTGTAATTTATTAACATATAATATTAATTTGGGTGTGAACTAATGTTTTTTTAATTATAATTAAAATATTTATTAATGAAGATTTACTTTTAATAATTTTTATTTATTAATATATAATTAAAATTTAATTTAGATTTATTTATGTGAATTAAGGTTTAGTAATATATAATTATGATTTTATTTAAAATAATTAGAGTTTTTTTATATGCAATTTCAGTTTTATAAGATTATTATACTAATTTCATATTAATTTTCAAAAAATGCATAGTGTTTTTATGTTTTATATAAAATATTAAAGTTGATGAACCCTAAAAGTATAATGTTGAGTGTATATGTAATTTTTGAGGGCATATTATACCACTGTGTTTATTTGTTTGTTTTTGAGTGGAAGTGTAAATTTTATTAATACACAAGGTTTTAGTTAATGTTACAATAGTATACATGGGATTGCTTAAAAAGTTTATAGTTCTATACAAAATAGCTATATGATCCTACATGTTATAAAAAAACATTCCATATATATATCTTTCATAAATCTTTATTGATGGAATTTTCATTTACTAATGATAACAAAAATACTTATTTAATAAAAATATGGAGGTCGGTTTCCCCATCATGATCAACGTTCAAGCAAGGAGTGTGTTTCTTCTCGATATCCCCCGGGTCCTTGAGCTAGTGTGCATTTTCTTCTTCTTGAGCTCCATTATGAGTGAAATTTATAGCTCAGCTTTGTTGTTTGAGGTTGTAGAGAGGGAGTCCTTGCATAAATTAAGTGCAAGATTTTTCAGCATGTTGCACTTAACCTTTAGGATATATGTCCATTGCTTATGTTTTGCTAGCATTTTCAATAGTGATGCATGTTGAGAGACATAGTGATGTTCATTTTCCTATACCTTAGTGGTAACTATAAATATAGAGGTCCTATTGGAGTGGATAAAATCTTCATGTATCCTTAATACTTTTCTGATTTCCATTATTTCCCCACACTCCATAATTGCACCCCCAATACCTAACTATAATGTCAAACAAAAGAGATTGAATATGCCAATAGAAAATCAAAGTTGATAACCCACGCCATATTGGTAAGACCAAATCCAAACAAAAATAGAGAATTCTTCCTGAGGCCTAGAGAATTCATTGAAATAATAGAGAGCATGCACCCAATTTTCCTCACATTCTACTCCACAATGTCTTTGTATAAGTTAGCCTAAGGGTGGAATAAAATATAGTTGGCATACTTCTTTTGAGAGAAACTTTGTGTCTAAACCAACTCTACAATCTTGACAGGAAACTAAATTCAGAAAGGTCGCTCCTAGGATAATGAACCAGAGTAGGAGATGAAGGGGAAATTCAAAGCAAAGACCTAGAGAACCACAATAACCATGGAACCAAGTACCAAAACAATTGAGGTGGATTGCATGCTTTTCTTGACGTGAATCCATGTGAGAAATTAATACTATGGAAACCATATTAATCACATGAATAAGGGATGTTGCATAATGCTCAGCCCCAATCCTTTTCAAACTACCTTGCTCCAAGTAGCAAAAAAATGGAGGTGGATTGCATGATTTTCTTGATGTGAAGCCATATAAGCAATTAATACTATGGAAAACATATTAATCACATGAATACGGGATGTTGCTAATGCTCAACCCTAATCCTTTTGAAACTCCCTAGTGGTAATTTAGTGTCATTTTTAAGAAATTTATTAGTTTCTTCTTTGAAATTAAATATATACTTGCTTTCTACTAGTACTATATATATGCTTGTTTTTTCCAGTGAAAATTCCACATTATATTGATAATAACATAATCTGTTTACAAAATAAACACATCAACTAGAAAAGACGTCCCTTTTATGGGCAGACCCAAAATAGGTGGCAGTCTTATAATCAAGTCATAATCCTGAAACTTGACAAGGATTTCCTCTTCGTCAATACTACGAAAAGTACTATAATCAAGGCCAAAAGTACTCTCTATCTAAAGAGGTTAAAGAAAACCAAAAACAGACCCCAAATGTACAAGCACTAAGGAAGTCTCATAGATAATCAATACATATTTAAAACGAGTGTAGGGCCCTCATGACCTCCTACCCATTTATTGTAGTCAATTTTCCCTTGACATAAGTAAAGAGCCTTTTTTGATAGACTGTCAGCTTCCTTGTTTTGTTCCCTATATATGTGCGCAAAGGAGATAGATCTGAAAAGAGGGATGAGTTCAGTGATTCTATCATTCCCTCCATTTCAATTTTCCACCATAACTAATCCTTTTTTATTAAGCCAAACAATGACGCTCTTGGAATCCTCCAAAACATGTAAGTCATAAACTGTAAGTCTTGAGGCAAGAGTCAAAGTAGCCCAAGATCCCATGAGCTCTACCCTGGAATCTGCTCCCCCTCCATAGTTTAAAGTCCAACTATATTCTTTATGTTCATCTACCTTTAATATACCACCAACACCACAAAGAGTACCATTCTATTGAGCATCCCCATCAAACCATGCATGAGCTTTATCTACAAGAAGGATTGTAGAAGTAAGCCTAGGTATAAGAACTTTTTGTTTTTCCCCCATTTTGTCCACATCTCCTAGAGAAAGATAAACTATTAGCTACAAAGATGGAATCCTATCCTCAAAGATTGACTTATTTATTTCCAACCAAATGTTCCAACATATATAAGAAGGGAGATCTTGTAAATTAAAATTATGAGCTACCCAATTTTGGAAACAATCATTCATCGAAGTGGCATTCAAACCATCAGTGAGATTTAGATCCTTTTTTACTTCCTCCCAAACTAATATAGTAAAGGAACAATTTATAAATATGTGTTTACCTAATTCTCTCTTAACTTTGCACACATAACATAATCCAGGCCCCTTCTAACCTCTTTTTTGAAATTTTTTCCATGTTAAGATTTTGTTTTCTACTAAGAGCTAAAAAAAAAGCTTTAGCTTCAATGGGAAATCCCATTTCCATAGATTCCTCCTCCAAGCCCCTAGCTTGTATCTCCATAATTTATTTGAAATGGCTTCATAAACATTCTTAACAAAAATTTGTCCCGACATATCACCTCCTATCCATATTAATTCATCCGGCCTATCCACTAAAAAGATACTTGAATCGATCAAATTATTTGTGAAAATATCCCATTTCTCTACAAGATCCTCCTCCAGACCCAACTCAACACTTTTAATCCATCTTTGGCCTATCATGGCTCTTGCTAAAATCCGTATCACCTGAAATAAGAGATGTATGTTCCTTTGGTTAAGATTGTTTACCAATTCCTGCGCTAAAAAAGAGTCATATCCTAGGACTAAATTAAAATATTTCCCTACTAAAATAGAATTTTGTGATCATGACTTCCATGCCATTCATTGAAAAATAACTTGAAAGGTGTTTGGAATAGTTTTCAAGGACTGTGATCCAAAGGATGAGACTACTTCCGGCGATTGCAACCATGACAACATTGTTCCATGCGGAAAATATTTTTCCTTGATCCCCCTTTTCCATAATTTACCCAGGTGGATATAGGTGGCCACCCAACTTGTCCGAATGGATCAAAACAACTTTCTAGCAATTTTGGCAATTTACTATTTTTAGCAGTTTTAAACTTCTAGGGCCATTTTGAGGGCTTAAATGAAGGTTTTTCGAGATCAACCCAACTCAATAATATCCATAGGAATGATTGAGGCCCCAAAATGAATCTCCTCGATGATTCCTTTCCAACAAGCTATCATACTCCTAAAACAGAGATCATATGCAAAAGTTACGACCCGGGGAAGTTAATGTACTAACTTACCCAAACGGGCCCCACATGAATTTTGGCGCTTCATCTCCTAGGGCTGGGTATTTGGATGCCTATGGTTTTTGACATTCCTGTTTATTGTAAAAATGCCTTCAGAGCCTCATTGCAATCACCTTCTTGCGAATGTGAGTAGCCATCACATCTCTTCTCAGAGATAAGTTGTCACCATTCTAGCGAGTCTTTCACTCTGTATTTTTATAGTCTCTGTACATTTCTTTCATTAATTGAAATCGTGTATTACTGTATATCTGTGTTTATGGTTGAATCTCTAATACATTTATTTTATATTATTGAATATCTATGATATATCTATGAATTTTTTTATTATATCTTCGCTCTCATTTCGTGCCGCAAATAATCTGGATCAGTGGTATCAGAGAAGGCTGTTCTTGATCATTTTTTTTCAGTGCATGTCCCCATTGAGGTATGATTATAGAAAGTTGGGTCTTGAGATTGTATTTCTTGAGGACAATCGCTCTTGCACACCCAAGAAACCCTCAATGGCGGAATAAAAGAAAAATGATGGAGCAGACGATCCTATAAGTCTGTTGCTTGAGCAATCTCTCACGCGGCAGAGGGAAGAAATGATGGAGAATTTTGTCCACATCCTTCAACGCCTCCCAATAGCATCAAGCACATCTTCATCAAGAAGACACTTTTGAGGCACCTCTCGTTTTAAGGTATATTTCAATTTTGATATTCCTATATTTGAAGGTCAAATAGATGCGGATGCCCTAGATAAATGGTTAAACCTTCTAGAAGGTTATTTCTCTGTTCACAATTTTTTTCACAGAGAAAAGATCATTTTCGCACTCCTTAAAGCTCTCCCCCATATCAAACATTGGTAGGAAACTTACTGGGATAAAAGTTCCACATAAGTGTCTGGAATATATGGGGCTGAGACCACTTGGGATTTTTTTGTGGTTGCAGTAAACGAACAGTATTACCCTTTTGGCAACTATGAGGACCAATACATGAGATGGAAAACACTGTGGAAAGAGTGGGGCCAAGAAGTTCCAGAGTTCACCAATACCTTCCATACCTTGCACACGAAGTTGGGTATCAAAGACCATGAACGACATTTGGTTCTGAAATATCGTGGGGCTCTACACAGATACATCCAAATTGAAATGGATTTTCTGGACATCTCATCACTCGGTGCTGCCTATCGATATGTTTTTAAAATCGAGCAGAAATTTAAGCACAAGAACAAATAGGAGTTTGGGTTTCCAAATCTACAACAACCAAAGAATGACAAAGAAAACCCTAACAAACAGTCTCCCAAAAACCAGTCCAAGCAAAAAAAGAAGGGACATGGGAAGACAAAGAAGGACACTGAAAAATGGTGACATTTCCACAAAATCCCCTGGAACAAAATCGATGAATGTCACTCCAAATAGTCATTGGTGGATGAGATCAAAGACAAGGAGCCAAACCCTGATTCAGAATCTGATTATGAAAATACTGGTAAAGGATAAATAATTGACATAGAGCCCATTGCTATTGTTACGACTGTAGAAATTCAACCAGAAGAACCAACAGATACCGAAGAGGAGGAGTGCCTTTTTCATACACAAATGTGGGTGAAGGGTACCCTAGTGCATTTTATTGTTGATAGCAGAAGACAGAAGAACCTCATCTCAACAGAGGTCATCAAACAGTTGGGATTGTCGACAACACCAAACCTGCAGCCATACAACATCGAGTGGCTTCTCCAGGGACGCGATATTCGTGTCAACCAAGAATGTCGATTGTCATATTGCATCCAACCCTTCAAGAACAAGGTATTATGTGATGTTGCCCCACTAGATGTCTTTGATGTTCTCTTGGGCCAGCCATATATGTGAAAGCGCTATGTTGTTTATGAGTGTCGACCCCATAGTGTCATTGTTACTTTGGGGGTTCATATCTACAAAATACCAGAGGTATTTATCACTACTATTCCACATAAAAAGTGTCGCATTGTAGTATCTCATACTGCAAAATTTATCTTCTTCACTATCTGTTCAAAAGAAGAACAAAAGGACACCGCAACCACTGCAGCCTCACCCCAAGCACCTTCTATCCAACAAAAGCAGGTCGACAAGGATGTAAAAAAGAGAAAATATTCCTTCTGCACACAATCCTCTCATATATCTCAACTTGTTGAACATCCTCGGCCTCAACAACTTCATGATAGACTTCCACAAACTAAGCAGCGCGACGTCTCTAGCAAGGCAAGCAACTCACCAAGATTCAGATTCAACAAACGCTTTTTCCTCTCCTCTGGGCACTCAAAAAAATGGAGACCATTGCTTCTTAAGGAGAGAGGATTGATCCAGGTGGATATAGGTGGCCACCCACCTTGTCTGACTGGCTCAAAACAGTTTTTTGACAATTTTGGTAATTTACTATTTTTAGCAGTTTTAACTTTCGGGGCCATTTTAAGGGCCTAAATGAAGGTTTTTTGGGATTGACCCAAATCAATGATAGTCATAGGCATGAGTGAGGCCCCAAAATGAATCTCCTCTATGATACCTTTGGAACGGTCTATCATATGCCTAAAACAGAGATCGTATGCAAAATTTACGATCCCAGGAAGTTAATGTACTAACTTACACAAACGGGGCCCACATGACTTTTTGCGCTTCATCTCCCAGGGTTGGGTTTTTGGATTTCTATGGTTTTTTACATTCATTTTTATTGTAAAAAGGCCTTCAGAGCCTCATTGTAATCACCTTCTTGCGATGCGAGTAGCCATCACATCTCTTCTCAGAGATAAGCTACCACCATTCTAGCGAGTCTTTCACTCTGTATTTTTATAGTCTCTTTACATTTATTTCATTAATAGAAATTGTGTATTACTGTATATCTATATTTATGGTTGAACCTCTGATACATCTATGTTATATTATTGAATATATGTGATATCTCTGTGAATTTCTTTATTATATCTCTGCTCTCATTTCATGCAGAAAATAATCTGGATCAGTGGTATTAGAGGAGGCTGTTGTTTATTGTTTTTTTCAGTGCATTTCCCCAATGAGGTTCAAGTATAACAAGTTGGGTCTCAATATTGTCTCTCTTGAGTAAAATCTCTCTCACACCCCCAAGAAGCCTTCAATGGTGGAAGAAAATAAAAACGACAAAGCAGACGATCCTGTAAGTCTGTTGCTTGAGCAATCTCTCATGCGATAGAGGGACGAAATGATGTGAATTTTTCCCACATCCTTTAACGCCTCCCGATATCATTAGACACATCTTCATCAAGAGGAAACTTTTGAGGGACCTCGCCTTTTAAGGTACAGGTCAATTTTGATATTCCTATATTTGAAGGTCAAATAGATGCAGATGCCCTAGATAAATGGTTAAACATGCTAGAAGATTATTTCTCTGTTCACAATTTTTTCGACAGAGAAAAGATCACCTTCGCACTCCTTAAATATCTCCCCCATGTCAAACAGTGGTGGGAAAATTACTCGGAGAAAATTTCCATAGAAGAGTCTGGAATATATGGGGCCGAGCCCACTTGGGATTTTTTTGTGAGTATGGTAAAGGAATAGTATTACAATGTTGGAAACTATGAGGACCAGTACATGAGATGGAAAACACTACGGCAAGAGAGGGGACAAGCAATTATAGAGTTCACCAATACCTTCCATACCTTGTGCACCAATTTGGGTATCAAAGAATCCGAACGAAATTTGGTTCTGAAATACCGTGGGTCTCTACATAGATACATCCAAACTGAAATGGATTTTCTAGACATCTCATCACTCGGTGCTACCTATCGATATGCTATTAAAATCGAGAATAAATTTAAGCACCAGAACAAATGGTAGTTAGGGTATGAAAATCTGCAACAACCAAAGTATGACAAAGAAAACCCTAACAAACAGTGTCCTGAAAACCAGTCCAAGCCATAGGAAAAGAAGGTTCATGGGAAGACAAAGAAGGACATTGGAAAATGGTGCGATTTCCAAAAAATCCCCTAGCACAACATCGATGAATGTCACTCAAAATAGTCATTGGTTGTTGAGATCAAAGGAAAGGAGCCGAACACTGATTCATAATCTGATTATGAAAATACTATTAAAGGACAGATCATTGATGTAGACCCCACTACTATTGTTACGACTGCAACAATTTAACTAGAAGAACCAATAGATCCCGAAGAGGAGAATCACCTTTTTCATTCACAAATGTGGGTGAAGGGGACCCCGTTGCATTTTATTGTTGATAGTGGAAGCCAAAAGAAACTCTTCTCAGATGAGTTCATCAAATAGTTTGGATTGTCAACAACAACACACTCGTAGCCATACAACATCGGGTGGCTTCGCCAGGGACGATATATCCATGTCATCCAGCAATGTCGATTGTCATACAACATCCAACCCTTCAAGGATGAGGTATTATGTGATGTTTCCCCACTTGATATCTATGATATTCTCTTGGGCCAACCATATCTGTGGATGCGCCATGTTATTTATGAGTCTCAACCCTGTAGTGTCATTGTTACTTTGGGGGGTCATCTCTACAGAATACCCAAGGTAGTTTCGACTACTGTTCCACCTAAAAAGTGTCGCAAGTTAGTATCTCATAATGCAAAATTTAGCTTATTCATAGTCTGTTCAAAAGAAGAACAGAAGGACACTACAACCACTACAGCCTCACCCCAAGCACCTTCTATCCAACAGAAGTAGGTCGACAAGGCTGCAGCAAAGTGCAAATATTCCTTCTTCACACCGTCATCTCATGTATCTTGACTTGTTGGACAACCTCGGCCTCAAGATGTTCGTGACAGACTTTCTTAAACTGAGCAACACGACGTCTCCAGAAAGGCAAGCAGCTCACCAAGATTCAGATTCAACAAACACCTTTTCCTCTCCTCTAGCCCCTTAATGCAATGGATACCATTTATTATTAATGCGGGAGGACTGAAATAGGTGGATATCATTTGCCACACACCTTTTCCGACTAGCTCAAAACAATTTTTTGGTAATTTTGACAATTTACTATTTTTAGCAATTTTTAACTTTCGAGGCCATTTTGAGGGCCTAAATGAAGAATTTTTAGGATTGAACCAAATAAAATATAGAATAAGGAATAATTGAGGCCCTGATGAATCTCCTCTATGATACCTTTCCAACATGCTATCATACGCCTAAAACGGAGATCATATGCAAAATTTACGAACTCGAGAAGTTAATGTACTAACTTACCCAAACAGGGCCCACATGAATTTTTGCACTTCATCTCCTAAGGTTTCTGAAATTCCTGTTTATTGTAAAAATTCCTTCAGAGCCTCATCATAATCACCTTCTTGTGAATACGAGTAGCCATCACATCTCTTCTCAGAGATAAGCTGCCACCATTCTAGCGAGTCTTTCACTCTGTATTTTTATAGTCTCTATACATTTCTCTCATTAATAGAAATCGTGTATTACTGTATATCTATGTTTCTGGTTGGATATTTGATACATTTATGTTATATTATTGAATATATGTGATATCTCTATGAATTTATTTTTCATATCTCTGCTCTCATTTCGTGTCAAGAATAATCTGGATCAGTGGTATCAGAGCAGGTTGTTCTTGATCGATTTTTTTAGTGCATGACCTCGACGAGGTTCGAGTATAGAAATTTGAGTCTTGAGCTTGTCTCTCCTGAGGAAAATAACTCTCTCACACCCAAGAAACCCTCAATGGTGGAAGAAAAGAAAAATGATGGAGCAAATGATCCTATAAGTCTGTTGCTTGAGCAAGCTCTCACATGACAAAGGGATGAAATGATGGAGAATTTTTCCCACATCCTTCAACACCTCCCAATAGCATCAAACACATCTTCATCAAGAAGACACTTTGGAGGCACCTTTCCTTTTGAGGTACATGTCAATTTTGATATTCCTATATTTGAAGGTCAAATAGATGCGGATGCCCTAGATAAATGGTTAAACCTGTTGGAAGGTTATTTCTCTGTTCGCAATTTTTTTGACATAGAAAAGATCACCTTCGCACTCCTTAAAGCTCTCCCCCATGTCAAACATTGGTGGGAAACTTACTGGGAGAAAAGTTCCACATAAGAGTCTGGAATATATGAGGCCGAAAACATATGAAATGGATTTTCTAGATGTATCTGTGTCCATTTCATTTTGGATGTATCTATGTCCATTTCATTTTGGATGTATCTCATCTATTTCATTTTGGATGATATGTCCAGACCAATACATGAGATGGAAAACACTGCGGCAAGAGAGGGGCCAAGTAGTTCTGGAGTTCACTAATACCTTCCATACCTTCCATACTGCTTGGCTCCTCTCTTACCGCGGTTTTGTCCATCTCATGTACTGGTCTGGACATCTCATCCAAAATGAAATGGATGAGATACATCCAAAATGAAATGGACACAGATACATCCAAAATGAAATGGATTTTCTGGACATCCCATCACTCGGTGCTGCCTATCGATATACTATTAAAATCGAGCAGAAATTTAATCACCAAAACAAACGGGAGTTCGGGTCTACAAATACGCAACAACCAAAGTATGAAAAAGAAAACCCTAACCAACAGTCTCTTGAAAACCAGTCCAAGCCATAGGAAAATAAGGGTCACGGGAAGACAAAGAAGGACACCGCAAAATGGTGCAATTTCCACAAAATCCTCTGGAACAACATCGATGAATGTTTCTCAAAACAGTCATTGGTGGCTAAGATCAAAGACAAGGAGTCAAACCCTGATTCAGAATATGATTATCAAAATAATGGTAAAGGAAAGATCATTGATGTAGACCCCACTGCTATTTTTGCAACCAGAACCATTCAACCAGAAGAACCAATAGATCCCGAGGAGGGGGAGCGTCTTTTTCATTCACAAATGTGGGTGAAGGGGACCGCGATGTATTTTATTGTTGATAGTGGAAGCCATAAGAACCTCATCTCTGCAAAGGTCATCAAATAATTTATATTGTCTACACCACCACACCCGTAGCCATACAACATCGAGTGGCTTCACCAGGGATGAGATCTCTGTGTTAGCCAGCAATGTCGATTGTCATATGACATCCAACCCTTCAAGGATGATTTATTATGTGATGTTTCTCCACTGGATGTCTATGATGTTCTCTTGGGCTATCCATATATATGGAAGTGCCATGTTGTTTATGAGTCTCAACCCCGTAGTGTCATTGTTACTTTGGGGGGTCTTCTCGACAGAATACTAGAGGTAGTTCTGACTATTGTTCCACCTAAAATGTGTCACAAGGTAGTATCTCATACTCCAAAATTTAGCTTCTTTACATTCTATTCAAAATAATAACAAAAGGACACTGCAACCACTACAGCCTTTCCCCAAGCACCTTCTATCCAACAAAAGCTGGTCGACAAGGCTGTAGGAAAGCGCAAATATTCCTTTTGCACACTGTCCTCTCATGTATCTCGACTTGTTGAACATCCTCGGCCTCAACAGGTTCATGAAAGACTTCCACAAATTGAGCAGCTTGATGTCTCTAGCAAGACAAGCAACTTATCAAGATTCAAATTCACCAAACGCTTTTTCCTCTCCCCTGGGCACTCAAAGCTGTAACACACCCACTATGGCATAATAGATTTTTCTCCTTTTTCTCAAGGGATAGAATCCATGAAATCCTAGGAGCGGCCTAGCGTAGGCTAGCTCTTCCCTTATCCACCTCCATGTGATCATTGGTCATAACCATAGGCCAAGCCAAGATGTGCCCTTTGCGTTTCGCAAGTCAGTGATGCAAGAGAGTCAAGTATTTCGATTTGTCAAACCCCGAAACCCAAAATCGTACCTTCGTTGAGATCGACATCTGTGAATCTTCCCCCATGATCCGAAGGTCCTGGCCATATCGGGATTTTGATAACTAGGATTTCAAAATGCAAGAGATTCGAGTCTTTCGACACTTCAAACCCTGAAACCCGAAATCCTACCTTTGATGAGATCGATGGCTGCAAACCTCCCCCTAATCCAACGGTCCTAGCCGTATCGGGATTTCGGTAATCGAAAGTTCAAAATGAAAGAGAGTCGATTCTTTCGACTCTTCAAACCCCGAAACCCGATACGCGAGTTCTTGTAAAAGATCCAACGACCCTCGAGGATTTGGATCCAACGGTCCAAATCATTTTGGAGTTTCGTGAACCAGGAGTTCACGATGCAACGCCTCCAAAACTCTTGTCACTCGACTCCCTCGAAATTCCTGTAGGAGATCAACGACCCTCGTCAATCTGGATCTGACGGTCGCTATCCCTCCTAAGCTTAGGGGCGCTGGAAGACACTCCGTCCTAATTCCTTTTCTATTCTACGAGATGCAATGGTTCACAGGATTTCAGAGCTTTCCCGAACTCTGACCTCTCACCACACGTGTCCTCCGATGGACGGTCCAGATCCTTTCGAGACTCCTCCTTTCTACCACATTACCCTGTCCTATGACCTAGGGCTCGTCCTCATAGTGCGTCGGGGTTTTTTGTACCGAGATTTTATGACTTGTGAAGACGAGGGGTCTTTCCCTTTGGTTTCCCGGGTGATGAAAATGTCGAAATGCTGAAACTTATTCGCACTAAACTAATTCGAAGTTTCGCGTGCCGAGACTTCACAACTTGTGAAGACGAGGGGTCTTTCCCTTTGGCTTCCCAGGTGCTGAAATACCGAAATGACAAAACTTATTTACACTAAACTGATTTGGAGTTTCATGTATCAGGACTTCATGACTTGCGAAGATGAGGGATCTTGCCCTTTGGTTTCCCAGGTGCCAAAATGCCAAAATGCCAAAATCTATTTACACTAAACTAATTCAGAGTTTCCTGTATCACAAATTTGTGACTTGCAAAGACGAGAAGTCTCACCCTTTGGTTTCCCAGGTGCCAAAACGCCGAAATGCCGAAACCTATTCACACTAAACTAATTCGGAGTTTTGAGTATCGGGACTTCATGACTTGCGAAGATGAGGGGTCTTTCCCTTTGGTTTCCTGGGTGCCAAAACACCAAAATTCCCAAACCTATTCACGCTAAATTGATTCGGAGTTTCGAGTACTGGGACTTTGCGACTTGCAAAGACGAGGGGTCCTGCCCTTTGGTTTCTCGGGTGTCGAAACACCTAAATGTCAAAATTTGTTCATGCTCAACTGATGGTCCAGATCACTCCTGGACCAACGACCATGATCACGTCAAGATTTCATGAATCATGAGTCCATGCAATCCTACCCTCTTACCACTCCAAGTCACGGGTCAGTGAAATTATACCCAACTGCCACGTGTCCTGTGCCAAAGGACAGTTCTAAATACTTCAGGACTTCCAGGATGTTGCCAAGCTAGCCACTCTCCTGCCTATCCAAACATTAAGGTCAATGGGCAATAGAGATCCAACAGATCCTTCGAAGGGTTCATGGGTAAATTATCCCTAGGCTTGGTGACCTAACTAAAGGCCCTCCTAATTCACCGAACTATAAACTCTGTGGTAGGGGTAAAGTAAAATCGTTGGTTTACTATCATGGTAGTCGTTTCAAGGGACTCACTCTGACTCTAGAGTGCGAGGAAACTTCCCGGGAGAAGTGCTTTCGAGAAATTAAACCAGGGCATAGTGTGAATAAAGCAGGTGGGACAATATTCAAGGGGACAGACTCGTATTCTGAACTTATTCATTCTATACATAAACCGATAACGGTCATCTAAGTATCAACATGCATCCATTATTTCAAATCAAAACACAGGCAAACATTTCCATACAGAAAGCATTTATGAGCGTGTAAACATGAGCATGCATTTGTGATATTCAATTCAAAACACAAGACATAACACTTATCAGAAACACGAGATGTGTTGTGACAACTGAGAGGGGTTCTCATTTCCACCCAACCGTAGGCTTAGTGAATCCAGACGGATGTACCACTAGCCACCCCCAAGCTAGACCATGATGCTTGGAGATTCAGTCTCCTACTTCCATCTCAACGGAAGTCTAGAACGAAGGTTTTTCTCCCCTTCTCCACTATTCAGGACTCTTTTTATCTCCAGAGTTCCTTTTGTTTTCCATTTCGTGATCCCTGTCACGCGTCTCTCCCCTTCTTCCCCACACTTCCTTTCTTTCCTTGTTCTGCAAGGTTGCATGTGGCATGAATTCCCCTGTCCATGATTAGGTCTGAGAGCTTCTACGGATGGGTGGTTCACCCCCATCCCCTCATTCAATCTTGAGGATCCTCCCCACCTACCATCCTACCGAGTAATTCATTCTAGGGTTAGAGAGTTGCTTTGGTCTTTGAGCAAGTAAAGACTAGTACGGTATTGGTTCGGTGGAAGTTAACGCCACCATTCTAGGTCCCTTCCACCACCTTCCATTAGCTATCATGGTCTATTTCAGCACATACCCCTCCCAAAAATCATGCAACACATATTTATAACATCATTTACATTCATCGACCTTTTATACAAAGGTCTGTAAAATCAAACATTCACATATTTGAGTTTGCAATAGTTCTTGGTCAATATATTTAGTTTTACAGACAGGGGGAAACAGGGTGTTACAATTCCCTCCCCCTTAAAGGAACATTATCCTCGATGTTCTATCTAATTGTATGTCATGTATGTACAGAAGTAAACAAAATCAGATATGCTTGTTTCATGGCATCTTCCATTTCCCACATAGCCTCATCTGGGCCAAAATGTTTCCATTGCACCTTGACTTGTGCAATGGTTCGGTTCCTAAGTGGGGTTTCCTTTCTATCCAAGATGCATTGAGGTTCTAGAAGGAATTCTCCCTCTCGTTCCACCTAGATCAGAGACAATTCAATTACATGATTAGAATCATGTACATATTTCTTCAATAATGAAACATGGAGAGCATTATGTGCTTTTATTGTGGGAGGAAGTGCTAGCCTATCGGCTACAGGTCCTACTCTATTTATAAATTCAAAGGATCCACAATACCGAGGTGCCAAATTGGCACAATATCCCATCCTCAGGGAACTCTTCCTAGGCTTATCTCTGAGATATACGTGGTCTCCTTTCTTGAACTCTCTTGAAGTTCTTTTTCGGATGCATAACTTTTATGTCTGTTCTGAGCGACCTCTAGATTTTGTTTTATCTGAATCACTTGTTGTTCCATTTCTTTCAACATGTCGGGTCCAATAGTAATTTTGTTTATTATATTACTCCAACTAATTGGAGTGTTGCATGGCCTACCATAGAGGACTTCCAAAGGACTCGCCTTTAGGGATTCTTGGTAGCCGTTGTTGTAAGTGAATTCCACTAGTGGTAGGTAATCTTCCCACTTTTGGGGTTGATGCATTACATGCATCCTTAGCATGTCTTCCAATATTTGGTTCACTCTTTCTGTCTTTCCATTGGTTTGAGGATGATAGGCTATGCTAAACAATAATTTGGTCTCCAAACCAACCATCAAGGATTTCCAAAAGTTGGAAGTAAATTTTGTGTCTCTATCAGACACGATCTCTTTAGGAATACCATGTAGTCTGAATATCTCCTTCATGAATACGTTGGCGATGTCTATTGCCTTGCAAGTCGACTTGACGGGGATGAAATGAGAGGAATTGCTCAATTTATCCACCACTACCATGATGGCATCATTATGTTTGGTCGAGTTTGGTAATTCGGTGATGAAATCCATGGAGATGGTTTCCCATTTCCATTCCAGGATTGGTAGAGGTTGTAATAATCCTGCTAGGGGTCGGTCTTCTGCTTTAACCTGTCGGCACTCTATGCATTTGGCTAAGTACTCAGCTATGTCTTTCTTCAATCCAGGCCAATAGAATTGTTTCCTGGTGGCCGTGATCATCTTCTGGTATCCTGGATGACCAATGTATGGTCTTTTATGTAGTTCGTCCATTATGAACCTCTTCAAGTCATCACAATCTGGAATATACAATCTCTTTCTATAAGTTGGAAGACCTCCATCTATCATCTGGTAGCCTTCATACTTTATCCCTGTGGGTTCTTTCTCCCTATATGAGGTCATGGCCTGGAAGAATGTGTCTGTTTCTTGTGCATTCCTGACTCTTTCCTTGACATCCGTCTTGCAGGTGCTCACCGCTACCAGGTGAATTGTTTTCATACTTCTGCTAAGGGCATCGATCACCTTATTTTCCTTTCCTTTAATATGTTTGATTTCAAAATAAAACTCGCTAAGGAGGGCCATCCACCTAGCTTGTATGGAATTGAGCTTTGGTTGGTCAAACAGATATCGCAATCCACAGTGGTCTGTCATAAGTATAAATTTGCTTCCCAGGAGGTAATGCCTCCACATTTTTAAAGCGTGCACTATGGTGGCCAGCTCTAGATCATGGGTCACATATTTGACTTCGTGCTCATTCAATTTTTGGGATTCATAGCAGACCACACTTCCTACTTGCATAAGGACTCCTTCGAGCCCTTCCTTCCAGGAATCTGTGCACACAAGGAAGTCATCATCGGGATGGGCGATCTTCAACACGAATGCATGGGTCAGTAGATGTTTTAGGGTTTGAAATATTTCTTCACATTTTTGTGTCCACGTGAATTTATCCCCCTTCCTCTAGAGGGCAGTGATTGGACACCCAATCTTGGAGAATCCTTTTATAAATATCCTATAGTATCCTACTAAGCCGATAAAGGATCTGATATCCAAAACATCCTTTGGGGTAGGCCATTCCATGATAGACTTGATCTTGTCAGGGTCTACTACTACTCCTTCTTCAGATAGGACATGGCCCAAGTAATGAATTTGCTTCTGGAAAAAGTCGCACTTGCTAAATTTGGCATAAAGATGATGTTCTCATAGCACTTGAAGCACAAGCCTAAGGTGTTCCTCATGTTCCTTTCTATTCTTGGATTAAATTAATATATCGTCAATAAAAACCAATACAAATTTGTCTAAGAATTTGCTGAGCACATTGTTCATCAAGCACATAAAAATGGTAGGGGAATTGGTTAATCTAAATGGTACCACCAAAAAATCATAGTGACCATATCTCGTCCTAAAGTTAGTTTTGTGCATGTCTTCATATTTGATTCGGACTTGATGGTATCCATATCTCAAGTCAATCTTTGATAATATGGACGCACCTCCCAATTGATTGAACAGGTCATCGATCCTGGGTAAGGGGTACTTGTTCTTTATGGTTACCTTATTGAGTTGTCTATAATCTACGCACAGTCAGAGGGTACCATCTTTCTTTTTTACAAACAGG
Organism: Picea mariana; assembly: GCA_032191745.1. Taxonomy (NCBI): domain Eukaryota; kingdom Viridiplantae; phylum Streptophyta; class Pinopsida; order Pinales; family Pinaceae; genus Picea; species Picea mariana. The sequence continues at coordinate 113,697 of JASDQU010102348.1, forward strand.
ACTAGTGCTCCCCATGGAGACACGCTGGGTCGCATATAGCCTTTGTCCATTATTTCTTTTAGTTGTAATTTAAGCTCAACTAGCTCGGGTGTGCTCATCCTGTAGGGTGTCCTAGACATTAGCACCACTCCTGGTGCAATTTCTATCAAGAAGTCAATGTCCCTTCTCGGAGGTAGACCCGCTACCTCTTATGGAAATAAATCTCTATATTCTCTTAGTGTGGGGTGGTCTTCAAGGCTTAGTTTGTCATCTTCAATTGATTTCAACACCTGTATCGCATATAGTGGACATCCCTTTCTGCAATACTTTCTTATTTGAAGAGCTGATATTTGTCTCACTAAGACAGGTTTTTGTATCCCTTGAAGGATTATCCTTCTTCCTTCTTCACTTACAATCTAGTCTGGATTTATATGTGGCTATCYAGTCCATATCAATCAACAGGTGATACGATCCTAGGGGTAATATGTTAAGAGTTGCTTGGGTGGGGAATTCACCCATAGTGAATTGGAAAACTGGTATGACCTCCGCTATCTTTCTTTTGGTGCCAATGGCTAACTGTACCAACCATGGCTTGGCATGTTTATGTGGTTGTAATTTACACTTATCAACAACCTTAGGGGCTATGTAACTCAAATTTGAACCAAGGTCAATTAGAATAGACACTAGATGGTTGGTGATCATACCTTCTATTTCCACCACTGAAGCTTGGTGGTCAACTTGGTTATTATCCAAGGCTGCATAAGTTTGCAGCACACTCTTGGCCACGTCATTGATTGTGATAGCTTCTTGAACGCTGTAAATTCTCTAGCTATTATGTTGTCGGTGCGGGCATTCCCTCAATAGATGTTCTTCTCCACAACCCCAAAATTTCAAAGGTTCTCTCTTTGGGTTATCAGTCTTTTGTGGGGCAAATCCAAAAGGTTTATTTCTGCCCAAAGAGGGGAAGTTCTGCTGGTGTACACTTCGGGCTGGGAAGCTCATCCTTGAGTTCTTTTTATAGTTTTTAGACCTTAGGGATTTAAACCCCTTTTTTTAGAATCCCAAACTATTCTTTCGCTTCCAGCCTTCATGAGGTTTTGTTTGATGCCCAAGATGTTCTTTCGGATAGTGTCTTCTAGGGTCTTTGGCTCATCAAACTCAATCCTGTTCTGATAGTCCTTAGTTAGTCCACTAATGAATCATTCCACCTTTGATTTTTTTGCTTTTATATAGGGTACGTACCTCAGCAACTCGAAGAATCTGCTGACATATTCCTCTATGGTGATTTTCCCCAAATTGAGTTCATAGAATTCTTTAGTCTTTTTGTTGAAATACTTTTCCGACAGATACTTCTTCCGGAACTATTTCTCAAACCGTTCCCAAGACAAGCCTTCTTCGTGAATCCCTTTTACATTCTTAAGGTATTCCCACTAAATGGAAGTCTTTCCATTCAAGTTGAAAGTGGCTTCTTGGGCCTTCAAGTTTTCTGAGAAATCATGGACTCTGAAATACTTCTTTAGTCCAAACATCCAGGCCTCTGCTTTCTCCCCCTTCTTTATTTCACCGTCGAAAGAGGGTGGTTTGAACTTCTTGAATTCTTCGAGATTATGAATCTTGGAATGCTTTTGCTTCTTCTGTTTTCTTCAGGAGTAAGAAATAGCTATGTTGCTCTAAGATCCCTCCAAGTCGCTAGCTTCCTTTCCATAAGAATCATCCAACGCTTGTCACTTATCTTTGGGGTGGACATTTCTCGAGGTTCTCTTTCCAGTGTGGCCACTCAAAAGGCCATGTTTCTGTATCTCAGGTGGACTTAGAATTTTCTTTGTCTGTCGTCATTCTACGTGACTAGTGTCAGGTTCATGCTGCAATTGTCTTTGTTTTTCGGATAAAATCTGTAGTAATACTGCATTAATTTCCATTTGCTTCTCTTGCTCTTTTATCATCCTCTCATTGTTGGCCTTGCAACTCTGTAGTTCGACCATGAGGCTCCTCACAGTCTCAGCTAGATCTAGAAGGGTCCCTACTGCCCTCCTTTCTTCAGACTCTTCATCTCTATTGTGGGAGCCATCCCCCACTTTGTGGTGAGTCACCATTCTATGCGTCTACAGTTTCCCATGGTTGATCGTTCGATTGTGTGCAAAAGAAAAATGCTTGTTGTTAGTCAATATTTATATTCATTCCTAACCAACGCATAATTCATATTTTTCACATGCATACACACAATAGGAGTTTTCATTCTTAACTTCAACTTTTGATTAAGGGGGTTAAGATAAAGGGTTACTCCTCTTAAGAGTACTTCGAATGGAGTCTCTGTGCAACTCGTTCGTGGGACCAAGCAGGCCAAGTGTTGTAACCATGCTCTGATACCAATTTGTAACACACCCACTGCGACATAATATACTTTTCTCCTTTTTCTCCTTTTTCTCAAGGGACAGAATCCCCGAAATCTTAGGAGGGGCCTAGTGCAGGCTAACTCTTCCCTTATCCACCTCCATGTGATCGTTGGTTATAACCACAGGCCAAGCCAAGATTCTCCCTTCACGTTTCGTAACTCGGCGATGCAAGAGAGTCAAGTCTTTCAACTCGTCAAACCCCAAAACTTGAAATTGTACCTTCATTGATATCGACATCTACGAATTGCCCCCCTGATCCGATGGTCCTGGCCATATCAAGATTTCAATAACTGAGAGTTTGAAATGCAAAAGAGTAGAGTCTTTTGACTCTTCAAACCCTGAAACCCGAAATCATACATTTGATGAGATCAACGGATGCGAACCTCCCCCTGATCTAATAGTCCTAGTTGTATCAAGATTTCAGTAACCAGGAGTTTGAAATGCAAGAGGGTCGAGTCTTTTGACTCTTCAAATCCCAAAACCCGATACATGAGTTATTGTATGAGATCCAATGACCCTCAAGGATTTGGATCCAATTGTCCATATCTTTTTGGATTTTTGTGAACCGGGAGTTCACGATGCAATGACTCCAAAACTCTTGTCACTCCAGTCCCTCAGAATTCGTGTAGGATATCAATGACCCTCGTCAATGTGGATCTGACAGTTGCTATCCCTTCTGAGCTTAGGGGTGCTGGAAGACACTCCATCCTAATCCCTTTGATATTCTATGAGATCCAATGGTTCACGGGATTTCAAAGCTTTCCCAAACTCAGACGGCTCACCACATGTCTCCTTCGATGGACGGTCCAGATCCTTTCAGGACTCCTCCTTTCTACCACATGATCTTGTCCTATGACCTAGGGCTCATCCTCAGAGTGCGTCGAGATTTCGTGTACCAGGATTTCGTGACTTGTGATCAYGAGGGGTCTTTCCCTTTGGTTTCCCATGTGTCGAAAACACCAAAATGCTGAAACCTATTCACACTAAACATATTCGGAGTTTCACGTGATGGGACTTCGTGACTTGCGAAGACGAGGTGTCTTGCCCTTTGGTTTCYCGGGTGCCAAAATGCTGAAATGCCGAAACATATTCACACTAAACTGATTCAGAGTTTCGCATACCGGGACTTCATGACTTGTGAAGACAAGGGGTCTTTCCCTTTCGTTTCTCGTGTGCCAAAACACCAAAATGCCGAAATCTATTCACACTAAATTGGTTCGGAGTTTCGAAAACTGGGACTTCGTGACTTGTGAAGACAAGGGGTCTCGTCATTTGGTTTTCTGGGTGCCGAAACAACGAAATGCCAAAACCTATTCACACTAAACTGATTTGGAGTTTTGCGCACCAGGACTATTCAACTTGTGAAGACAAGGGGTCTTGCCCTTTGGTTTCCTGGGTGTTGAAATGCCAAAATGCTGAAACCTATTCACACTAAACTGATTCGGAGTTTCACGTATCAGGACTTCGTGACTTGTGAAGACTAGGGGTCTTAACCTTTGGTTTCCCGGGTTCTGAAATGCCGAAATGATGAAATCTATTCATGCTCAACTAATGGTCCAGATCACTCCTGGATCAACGACCACGATCACGTTACGATTTTGTGAATTGTGAGTTCATGCAATCCTACCCTTTGACCACTCCAAGTTGCGGGTCAGTGAAATGCTACCCAACTGCCATGTGTCCTATTTCGAAGGATGGTTCCGAAATACTTCGGGAATTTCAAGATGTTTCCAAGCCCACTCTCTTGCCTATGCAAAGGTTAAGGTCGACGGGCAATAGAGCTCCGACAGATCCTTTGGAGGGTTCTTGGGTAAATCATCCCTAGGCTTTGTGACCTGACTAAAGGCCTTCCTAATTCGTCAAACTATAAACTCCGTGGTAGGGGTAAAGTAAAATCGTGGGTTTACTATCATGGTGGTCCTTTCAAGGGACTCACTCCGACTCTGGAGTGTGAGGAAACTTACCTAAGAAGTGACTTCAGAAAATTAAACCAGGGCATAGCGCGAGTCAAGAAGGTGGGACAATATTCAAGGGAATGGACTCATATTCCGAACTTATTCATTCTATACATAAACCGATTATGGTCATCTAAGTATCAACATGCATCCATTATTTCAAACCAAAACACACGCAAACATTTCTATACAGAAACCATTTATGAGCATCTAAACATGAGCATGCGTTCACGATATTTAATTCAAAATACAAGACAAAACTTATCAGAAACATCAAGCGTGTTGCGACTACTGTGAGGGGTGCTCGTTTCCACCCAACTGTATGCTCAGTGAATCCAGACAGATGTACCACTAGCCACCCCCGAGCTAGAACACGATGCTTGGAGATTCAGTCTCCTACTTCCATCTCAACGGAAGTCCAGAACGAAGGTTTTTCTCCCGTTCTCCACTATTCAGGACTCTCTGTATCTCTAGAGTTTCTTCCATTTTCTCTTCTATGATCCCTGTCATGTGTCTCTCCCGTTCTTCCCCACACTTCCTTTCTTGCCTTGTTCTGCAAGGTTGCGTCGAGCGTGAATTCCCCCGCCCGTGGTCAGGTCTGAGAGCTTCTACGGATGGGTGGTTCACCCCCATCCCCTAATTAACTCTTGAGGAGTCTCCCCACCTACCATCCTGGTGAGTAATTCATTACAGGGTCAGAGAGTTGCTTTGGTCTTTGAGGAAGTAAAGACCAGTACGATATTGATTCGGTGGAAGTTAACGCCACCATTCCAGGTCCCTTCCACCACCTTCCATTAGCTATCATGGTCTATTTCAGCACATCCCCCTCCCAACAATCATGCAACACATATTTATAACATCATTTACATTCATCTACCTTTTATACAAAGGTCCGTCAAATCAAACATTCACATCTTTGAGTTTTCCATAGTTCTTGGTCAATATAGTTATTTTTATAGACTGGGGAAAATAGGGTGTTACAAACGCAATGGAAACCATTGCTTCCTAAGGATGTACAATTGATCCAGGTGGATATCGGTGGCCACCCACCTTGTTTGACTGGCTCAAAACAGTTTTCTGGCAATTTTGGCAATTTGTTATTTTTATCCGTTTTTAACTTCCGGGGCCATTTTGAGAGCCTAAATGAAGGTTTTTCAGGATTGAGCTAACTAAATGATATTCAAATATATTATTTAGGCCCCAAAATTAATGTCCTCAATGATACCTTTCCAACGAGCTAGCATACGCCTAAAACAGAGATCATATACAAAAGTTACGACCCCGGGAAGTTAATGTACTAACTTACCCAAACGGGACCCACATGACTTTTGGTGCTTCATCTCCTAGGGTTGGGTTTTTTGAAGTATAGGGTTTTTGACATTCCTGTTTATTGTAAAAAGGCCTTCGGAGCCTCATTTTAATCATCTTCTTGCGAATGCGAGTATCCATCACATCTATTTTCAGAGATAAGCTGCCACAATTCTAGCGAGTCTTTCACTCTGTATTTTTATAGTCTCTGTACATTTCTTTCATTAATAGAAATAGTGTATTATTGTATATCTATGTTTATGGTTGCATATCTGATACATTTATGTTATATTATTGAATATCTGCGATACCTCTATGAATTTTTTTTTATATCTCTGCCCTCATTTCGTGCTGAAAATAATCTGGATCAATAATCCTGACTTCATCAAAGCTTGCCATAAGGTGTTTCCTTCCAAGGCTCTGTAGAAAACAAATATATTCCATAGGCACCATCCTCCATAGTGTTTGGGTTTTGTTATGGATTTCCAACTACATAAATGATAACTTCTCTTGTTTTTGTTTCCTGACTAGAGGAATGAAATACTCAACTTGTGAATCTTGTGGAGAACCGAAAGAGACATATGAGAAAGGTCCATCCAGTATACCGGTTGGCTCTCTAGAACTTCTTTTATTAAAAGAAATTTCCCTCCAAGGGAGATCCATATATTACACTAGTGATTTATCTTGGTCTCAAACTTGTCAATAAGCCATTTCCAATCCTCCATCTTATAACTATCTAGATTCAACATATACCCCAGATATTTAAAACCCACAACAAGCTCTTTACAGGAGAAAAGGAGTAAATCTTTTAAAGATAGTAATGTTTCCGGGGAGACTCTCAAATGCAAGAAAACTGAGTTATGTACATTTATCACCAATCCGAAATCCGGACAGAATACATGGAGAATAACTTTGACTTTCTCCCATTCGGCCACTGAAGCTCTTAACATTATAAGGATTCCATCAAAAAATAAAAGGTGAAGAACCTTTATCAATATGGAAACCTTTATCCCTGTAAGAGTACCATCAACTTGTGCTTTCTTTAAATAAAAACTAAGACCTTCCATAACTAGGATGAACATAAGGGGTGACAGCAGAAAATGCTCTTTAAGTCCTGTGTTTCTCTTGAAGAAATTGGAAGCCTCTCCATTAATCAAAATTGCATATGTTGTAGAAGTTACACAATCCATAATCCAATTAGTTTTTGATAACCCAAAGCCACATTGTAGCAGAATTAATATTAAGAAATCCCAATTGGTACTATCATAGGCCTTTTTTAAATCAAGTTTCAGGATTGTAGCTTGACGTTTTTTATTTTTAATACTGTGTAAACATTAATGTGCAGTATCGATTGCATCAAGTATTTGTCTTCCTTTAAGAAAAACCAATTGTTCTTCTGAAAGTGATCTAGACAATATTGGCTTGATTCTCTTTGCAATAAATTTAGCAATGATCTTGTAACATAAGTTGCAAAGTGCAATAGGATGAAAATCACTGAATGAAGATGGACTATTAACTTTTGGAATCAAAGCGAGAAAAAGTTGAATTAATCGAACTGATAACCTCCCCTTTGATTCTTGTTTCTTCAACCATATCTAACAAGTCTTGTCCAACCAACTTGAAAATTTTTAATAAAAATTCAACAGTCCATCCATCCAGATCGAGACTTTTTCCCTTACAAAAATCCCTTAGAATATCATAGATTACATCCTTCAAAAATTCCTTTTCTAGTGTAAGTACTTCTTCCTCACTCACAAAGTTTGGGAACAACCTAACAGATTTGCTCTGATCTTCAATATTGTTCTGGCCTGTATCACTAAAGAAAGATTTGAAGCATTTAATTGCTTCTTCCTTGATGGCATGTTGCCCTGAATGAATACCCCATGTATCATTGTTTGTCTCCCAAATGTATTTTTTATTCCTTCTATAGCTTGTGAAGCAGTGAAAAAACTTGGTATTCTTATCACTGCTTTTAATCTATATCTCCCTACACTTTTGATGCCACCTTTCTTCCTCCGCCAACAATAATTTCTTCCTCTCTGCCTCAAGTATGTACAAATATGATACAGGGGATTAATAACTTGTACCCTATGTCAAATGTTTATAACTTAATACAAGTGTCTCTTCAATCTTAACCAAGTTTAACTGATCCCAGAGGTGCTTCTCATTAACCCACAATTTAACTCAATCTTTTAAAAGAGATAGTTTCCCTACCGGTCTCCTTTTTGCTCCTATAATAAGTAGAAGACACTGATCATTCCAAACATCCCGAACCATACCAACAAAGGAATCATCAGCAGTCCATGATGGCTTTAACTTAAAAGGATATGCAATCGTTAGAATCCCAACAACAAACTCAAGGAAAATCGGTGCATGATCAGACAGGAATGGGTATTCAAACTAGGTCCTATATCTCAGAGTGAAGGTGATGAGATCCTCCGCTACATAAACCCGATCAAGGCATTTTTATATATTGTCAACACTGGACCTACAATTCTTCTACATAGGAACAACCTCAATAGGGACAACATCCACTAAGTTGTTTTTTAAAAGTAGTGATTTAAAAACACCCGCCAACGAGTCAACTTGTGTTGATTTCCCCCAAACCTGCTCATAAGAAGTTGTGAAATTCATATCACCAACAATAATTATGTCCTTATGTGCTAATAAGCCTGTACTATCCATAGAATCCCAGAAATATTTTTTGTCCTGACAGGGCCCGTAAACATTCAGTAGAGTTATCTTTATGTTGTCCATTAGGGAAGTTCTTGAAACAAAAATACCACCACTTCTTAGATAACGATCTAGAACAAAACAAATTGGATCCAAAGATTCTATAAGTCCACCAGAATTCCCCATGACACTAACAACACAGATCATCCAGTCGGGCCTGATCTTATTCATAAACCTTCTTGCCTTATACGCATCCACCAAAGTTTCTTGTAGGAAAATAATGTTTGGAGAAGTTTTAGACAAGAGTCTATGTAGGGAGTCCAGTTTCATGGGTCCTCCTACCCCTCTGATGTTAAGGGAAAGAAGGATCATGATTTATCCCTTGCCAGGGATTTCATGCCTCCAAGCACCCCTTGTTCAGTGATTGTAATTGGTAAAGTATCTGAAATAATACTACTAGCCCCTACCTTCTAGTAGACACTTCTTGTTTTAATCTGTGAGACTTCAAACCCCATACCCCTTGACCATGGAGGGTTGGTAACAATATGCGCCCCATTGCCTTGGTTACCCTTATAATTCCTTAGGACTGGTTGACTATCCGCAGGAAGGTTTCCCAGAAAGGTCAGTAATGGAATAGGGTTAGAATCCATGTTAAGTGAAGGAACTAATTCAGAAATCAATCTATCCAAAGAAGAATCACTGAGAGCCGTCTCACTATAACCCGAAACAATACAATAAACATCCTCAGTCCCAACTAGATTAATTGTATTAGTAATAACCCCATAGATAGGTGAAACCTCACAAGAACTTGGAGTAAGGTCCCTGCCCAAAGTAGTGAGCTTAGGTTCTAAGAAATAAGTCTTATCAGAATCTAGAACCTTCCTTAGAGATTGTTCAAGGATGAGGATAGTATTTAAATGTTCACGCTCCCAAGAAAATAAAGATAAATAAAGATTAATGAAATAATGTTTCAACTTACAACAAAAGTTATGTTCGACACACCAAGACTATCCTGAGAACTCAGCCTCGGATAATCCAATGGGTCTTGTGCTTCCTCCAACGGAGTGACACTGTCACCAAGCAACTCATCCAATGAATCATCGTAAAACAAAGACCAAATATGTTTGGGCACTCCTTTCTCAATTGACCAATCTGCCTGCAAATAGTATAGTGAAATGGTAGCCCCAAATAGTCCAAACGCTATACAAACAAAAGACCCTGCCATTCAATCTCTAAAACTTCTAGGAGCCCTGCATGTACATCCACTTATACTACCACTTTTTCCATTCTTTTATTCAGAGATCTTAAAGTTGTTTTATCTATATTTAAAAACCATCCAATGGAATTCCCAACCGCCTCCAGAGATTTTAAGTTCCACAGTTGCAAGGTAAGACTCAAGAGGAGCACCCAAATATGTCGAAAACTAAAATATTCTGTCAGTGGATTAAAAATAATGCACCACCTTTTTAACATCATGCTCCCTCCGTCGTAACTCCAAAACTTATTCAGGACCAATTATGAATCCTATGGACTCTTGAACAAAAAACTCATCCAACCTATCGGCGACGAAAGCACCTCAAGAGAATATCCTAACAAAGGTTCCCAGCTCCTAAGCACCCACTCATTAAGGGGTGAAACACTACGAGAATGATAAGCCAATCTCCCAACAAAGGCGGAACACGCCAAGTTGCAGGACTCTTTTAAGCCAATGTCCATTCCCATAACCAACTTCCGCTTTGTTCTTTTTGTTTCAACACCTTCACTGTGCACTTGACCTGGTTTCTTTGGTCTAGTCGGGCAACTATTTCAGGCTCATTGCTAGTAACAGTATTTGCTACCCCCAAACTACCCTTCGTCAAACCTCTTGTCCCCTGAACCCTCTTTGCAGATGAAAAAACCCCGTTAATCCCTCCTACGGACTCTACAATGATTTGTGGAATATAGGGCCGCAAAGTGTTTACCGACTTGTGCAATGAATGAGGCTCGACAGGTAATACACCCGCATTGACCTCTACATTAAATCTCTCACTAGAGTGACGATATGTGTCTTTAACCCCACTGATCGCATCCACCAAGGAGAAAAACCATGACCTCTCCCAGTGCTCCTCGCCAGCTGCACTCATCAGTGCGCTAGCTTCACCTTCCATTAGGGTCGCACCTGGAAGTCGCTGGAGGCTCCACCACCATACATAATCAAGTCTTACTGCATAAGAGTCTCGCCATCGTTAAAACGCTCCAGGAATCGGGTAGTTAGTTATTAAATGACAAGACAATGTCACAAGAGCCATAGTCAGATGACCAGCTAGGTGGCTCACAACACTAATTCCATTCTTAGCACATTAATGAGCTAGTTGCACCAGCTCGGACTCCATGTGAAACCAGGTAGTTAGTTTTTCATCTCCCAACACCCTCTCCATCATCACCAAGGGAACTGCTAACTAGACTTCCCACTCACCAGATCGTTAATCACCATCCCACTCACCAGTCAATCCTCTTCGTGCTTGTTATTCTAACTCTTGCTTCAAATGATCCAAGTAGATAGTTCCAGATCCCATCACCCTCACCGCCATCACCATGGAACCTAGAACTATTGTCCCCGCTCTCTAGTTCGAAAATCGCCTAAATTCCTGCCCCTTTAGTTCTCAAATTCCCCCAACACAACTTGTGATCCCATAGTTCTCAATACTATATATATACTTAAATCTATTAAAAATTATAGAAAAAATAATATCTATTATCTTTTAAAAATATTAATGGCATTATGCATGCTTAATCAAATTATTATTATGCCTTCCATATTTTATAATTAGATTTATTTTAAATGTGATATACCATTTATTTTGATGAAAGTGAAAATAAAATATTCAATTTTATAAGTCTCCAACTATGAAGACCTTCCTTTCAATGTTAAGACTTTTAGAGATGCATGAATACTTATCCATTCCTTGAATATCATCATTGATGATGTGATTTCAAAGAATAGCGCCACCAAATCTCGAATGAAAAACAAAATTTCCAATGACTTTTAAATCAGTGACAAAGAAGTTTGGCATGACTTTTAAATATGTAAGCTGGCCATGAGGAAATGGATGGGTCGCATGCTTGATAACCGCCGCGCCACATAAACCAAATGATATAAGAAAAATAGCATTTTATAATTGGTTCACCAACTAAATGTCGAAAAACGCGTTCTCAC